>JAUTCZ010054162.1:0-29628 GCA_032273805.1 Melanodrymia brightae | reverse complement strand
GCAAATTAAGCATATTTCCACCACATGGATTTTTCTGGACTTTTAGTATGTCATTCTGGGGACATCATAGAAATGCAGTGTGGTGAAAAAAAATTTGTTGCAATTTGTTTGACCTCAAACCCTATTTTGACTGGACTATTAGACACTAGATTAAATAAAGATCTATAGCAATAAAGGTAAATATCTGTAAAAAAACAACAACAACATACATGTATTTTTAAAAATTTATTTCTTATGAGGTTACAATTAAGGTATGGTCTGCAATAGCAGAATACTTGAAAACAAAATAATAAACTGTAACAAAACTACAACTAATTCTTGACAAAATTTGCAAATATTTTAGTACCAGTAATTCCTCACATAGCAAAAACATGTTTGATCAGATAGAGCTAAATATTTCACAAACTACATCTAGTTGTAAACAAATCAATAAAATGTTTATTCTAGTACTTCCTCATGAAGCATGTGTGGTTTTAACTACTTCGACAATAACATTTTTACACTATTAGTATTAAACAAAACAAAACTTCCTCCACCATGGTCTGACATGTGCTACTATCTCAGGCATCTGGAATATACTCCAGAGTAACTGGAATATAATACCAGAGTAACTGGAATATACACCACTGGAATATACACCAGAGTAACTGGAATATATACCAGAGTAACTGGAATATACACCAGAATAACTGGAGTATACAAAACAGTAACTGGAGTATACACCACTGGAATATACACCACAGTAACTGGAGTATACACCAGATGCCACAGATCCTGCAAAGACAATACTTGCAATCTAGTGAAAGCACACCCAACTCCATTGTCCATAACATTTTGTTTGCTCAAATTGAATAAAATTCTGCTCGGATTGAATAACATTCTACTCAAACAGAACAAGAGAGCATCTAATAACCACATACAGTTATGACAGACTTCGTATCGCTGACTAGAGTACTGGTTTACTGACCGACTTCATTAGTTTTAAGTGTCTTGTCCACTGAAGGTTTAAGCACCCCCACCCTGGGTATGGTCTGCCATGAAAGGTTGGGACCTAATGCCATGATTGTACCCAAGGCGATACAGGTTTAAGCCTTAAGGTACATATTATTATATCAACATGTTCACGAGCATCCCACCCGTTAGCCCACATGGGTGCTGTATCTCATCAAATTCTAACCTAATGTCAAGGCTACATGTGTATGCTCTTTACATTTTCCACTGGAGTCTGATAATTTAGCGATATCCCTAAATATTCTGTCAACTTATTGTTTTAAAATCAGTTTGTCATGTTGTGAGCCTACCATATAGAATCAAATCTGAGGATATTATCCCCAACAAAATGCAGGTAAGTTTTATTAAGTTTTATTCTTGTTAAAAATATCTTTAAATGTACTGGCATAATGTTCTTAAAGTTAGGAACTGAATAGATAAAACAAATACAATAATTTACCAAGAGAAAATTTACTTTAAACACGAAACCTCCATACATTATAAAATGTAAAACTATAAATACTACAAATATAATTATTATGATACACAAAGTGACAACTAGTTAACATAAATCAATAATAATAATCTATAAATTACTGTAAAACAGGTAATATTCGCTGCTGTAATTTTTCACAATTTCTAAAACACGATCAACTTGTGTGTAATTTTCGCATTGCAAAAACACCATTGTTGTTATTTGCATGATTTATTGTTATTTTGCGGTAAAATGACAAGTGAAAATTACAAACACATTAATAATAATACCCGTTTTACAGTATAACTAGTACCTCAAAAAACACTCCAGTTTGCTACAGAATAAATGTACTTAAAATGTTGTCATCAACAGGGGTATTAAAAGTTATGATACACAATGAAATGGAAGCTGAAAACTGACAAGATTTACTAATCTTTAAATCATAACAAACTGAAGTAATAAATATTAAATAACAGCAAAACAGTGCATGTTTATCAAGTATTTGTGAAATTTGAGATGTGGTTAACGTGAATCAGTCACAGGAATTGGCACCAAATATTTAAACTAGCTCAGTCAGTTGTGTATAGATCTGCCTTAAAGTCAATACTGTTACACAGTGACAACTCGGATAACACAGACTTCTTAATATTTAAGTTAAAGTATGCAGTGTTTAATACAAACATATAAATATAAAAGATGCTTAAAATTAAGTGAAATTGCATATCATGATTATACTTTATGATGACATCACTAATCTATTTGTGGAGATTTCAATCACTTGTCTATTGTTTAGAAGTGTAACTGAACTGACACATTTGGCACCAAAAACCTATCACTAATCGTCTTTATGCAAATAATACTAGAAAAAAACTCTTGAATCATAGGATTGCATTTGCATGTATACCATATTTTGTGGTCAAATTACAATTTATCTTTACTGACGATTGTCAAAGGCACAAGCACACACGTTTTGCAATATTAGTATCTTCACAGGTTGTTACATTTGTTTTATGAACATTTAAGGCCAGTTCATATACAATATCTGTGCATGTGAACTTTTATGGTACAAAATATGTCAAAGAGTTTTGACATTAATCTCAAAATTCTACCCAAAATTCATTCTGGGGCAAGTGAATTGGCTACATCAATAAGAAACATTCCTGATAGACAAGGCCTTATTTACATTCTAGTCAAACTTGATTATTTCAAACTTTATAAATACATACAACATGGATATAATATGGAGGAATAAGACTGAATAAACAGGCCTCATTCACATGTTATCTTGAAATACTGAACTCTCAATGGGGAACAGTGTGTTAATACATGTAGGTGGTAATCATAAGCAACCATGTTCATAGTGTCAATTCCTTCAAGGTGGAGATTAAAAAGTTTGACTATACAATTTTCTGTCCACACCTTTCTGAACTCATCATGTGAAGAGCTAGTGTGTGTAATGGCAGCCTTACGTTCAATAGCGCGAGCTCTCTGGAACAATGTGACTGGTACCGATCATGTACTATCACATCACATTCATTTAATTTAGATGCAAATATTGGTGTCAAAACGTTTTGCCTCAGAAGCAGAACGCCCGCGCTATTGAACGCAGGGCAGGTGTTACTTTGCCATTATTGCCTCAATTTTGTTGAAACACTGCACATGCTAGATTATATCTGATTATGCTTTATTCTTCATACACACTAAAAAAAAAATCTTTTAAATGCACCACTTTATCCTTCATATCAAAATATAGACTAGCAAATAATTTTGATTGTTCCAATTTGGTTCCAATCACCAATTAATAACTAAGTCAGAATATTATGTTTTAAAAAACATTAATTGTTTTGTTATTTTTATATGATTAATTACAATAATTGTATACCGAAACAAGGAGAGGTCAAATTTGATAATACTACTCTAGTATATAAAATGCATGAATAAATTTGTATTCACTTACACAGTAATAAAAACATTCCCTTCATACAATTTGTGAAATGTGTATAAATGTTTAAACAGCATGGCAGTAGTGACGCCAAGTTAAAACACTGGTCAGTCACCGTCCTAATACAAGTGTTCCCTGCATGTGAGCAAATAATATCTTTATTAAACACTCACATTCCATACTAATGTACTTCAACAAATCTTTTCCCATACTACATTGTGATAATTTTAATACAAATATTTTATTATCATTTTAATTTTGAAAATTTGAATTTTTTTACTAATTAACAAAGAAGATATTGTTTGCAGTGAAGACAAACAAGAATTCAAATTAATAAAGTTAATGGGACAAGTTTAATATTTTGTGTATATAATTTAAAAAAATGGTACCGCGTGCAGAACATTAATATGGTATGTGAGTATGTATGTTTGACAGTATATTTAGCAAGCATGTCAAATGCATACCACACAAATTAATAATGTAAATAAGATACTACAAAGTTTACAACCAGACAATACAGAAATACAATTATGCAACATTAATTTATTGTTAATATTAAAATAATCTGGATACATTGAATAATTTGTTGCAAATATTGGACAAAACAAAGTTTGTGAACTAACATGGAAAAATAATTGTGGACTAGCATTGCACTACCTGATTGTATTGAAATTGCATACAATTTTAGCAATGAGATTGTTTTTGCATAATACACATGTACCTATATATATAAAAACAAAAATTTGTGGACAAAACTTAATATCTGCTAAATATTAAATTTAGGTTTTGTTAAAAGTGTGACCCCCAAGTAGCCTATACTGGTAATCCATTTTTCTTTTTCTTGAATTTCAGATTTATCATTTTATTGTAGATTCAAAATTGCACTATATATTAAATGACATATAAACTTATTAAATGTTTTGTTAAAAAGAAATGAAAAATACAGCACTGAACGATCATTAATAATTGGATGGATCCGTACATTGATCAGAAAACGTGAACCAAGATATAAGATATAAACAGTTTAAACAACCAAGATCACAGATTAGCCGTCATGAAGACAAATTCTGAAATTTTATTGCTAAAACATTTAATTAATGAAAAATGAATAACAAAAGGCCTCAGTGAAAACTCATCATTACAAGAGTACTTTAAATTTAAATGGGCATTACTCAAAATTGTACAAGATTGAAAGTTCAACAAGGTCCAATGATAGAGACAATTGGAATCAAACTTGAGTCATTCAGAGGTTTTATCCACCATAACACTTTGAGGGGCATCATTGTCACAGAAATAAGATTTTCCAACATTAAAAACCACTTCTGGCCCACTCCAACTCAATATACCATACCTAGCCCACTTCAACACAATATACCACTCCTGGCCCACACCAAACATTTATAAAGTTGTTAGTACAAGGCAGGATCATAGAAATTCATAATTACATCAAAAGAAAGTAATAGAAAGATTCATTGTTATCACAATGAACCAAATCATGTTGCATATGATTGCGAGGTAATCATGTCCACTGACAGAATAATCAACAGATTTCTTCACAGACTTATTGGTTCATCAAGAAAAATGAATGACTAGATATATAATATACTTTCTACATAAACTGCGCAATATTAAATGTTTTACTACAAATTCAGGCTAACAGTAATTGATCGATTGTTTTGCAAATAAAAGAAGCAACTGTCAATTATTTCTCTCACAAATGTACTCATAAAAATAATCTACAGTTAACACAACAGTGTGACATCACAACAATGGATTAATTTAAATTAACATACACATGATATTCTATGCAATCGTTACATAACCAAAAATGAATCAGTGAAGAATTATTATGGAAGATCGAAATATTTTAACAAAATATGTAACTATAATTTGGTAGGTATATAAGGTTAAAGGAAACTCAATTTGTTTGCATTTTATGAAGTATTAACCAGTTGTTCACATTTTAAAATGTTTTTAAGTCTGCGAATAAAAGCAATGCAAATATCTATCATAGAATGTTAGCAATTGTCAGACATTAGATTGTCAAAGGAATAAGAAAACAAAGAGTGTGTATGGATAGGCAAAATTCTCCTGGTAAACAGATTTATTTCAAGCATTTGCAATCTTTATACTTATACACCCATACTTGATTATATGCCTTGCCATCCTTTGCCTATTTATTACAAGTTTACACATTGAACAATACAATTACGTAAACAGACTTCTCATAAATAAAACATAGCACCTTGTAATATCATGCAGTTACCAATCATGATCTTTACAGATTTGCCTACAGTAAAAGTTAGTTAGTAAATATCTTTTTAAAAAAAACAATCCTTGGCACACCAAAAGAATTGATTTTCTTCAGATTAGTATTAGAAAAATAACGAGTCATAAATATATTTTCTAGAGTAATTATTATTTGTTTGTTATAGTTTGCTCATTCCGAGTTTATTTTTAATGTACATAGTACACTTCACCTCATAATACAGTTTTTAATGATGTCATCATTTCTCGTGATCTATAATATCAAACTTTACCTTCAATGTAGTGAAAGTACACAGTACAGTTCATCTAGTCCAGTTTCTTAATGATGTCATTTATCATGTTATAATATATAATCAGTCCACCTTTAGCAATGCAATACTGTTAACCAAGGAAACGTAAAAATTAAATGTTGTCATTCAGCACATAGATGTCTGTCTGTTGCCAAGGATGTAGATAACTGTTGCTATGTGTAGACATCTTTTGGACAGTTGTTCTATGTTCTATCATTGCACTAGAAAAGGTTTTCTAAACAATACCGATCTGTTGTTTCCCAATATCTCTAGTACTGACAAGAATAATGTGCTACTGCTAGAAGACTACATGGCATGACACTAAACAAGATGTATTTGCAAAAAACAGAATAATCCACAATAGTAAGACGGACACATATAGCAGTATGATATTGTATTGTTCATTGCTCTTCATATCAAACACAGCACGTTGAGGCTTGACAGCAAAATACTCATGAATACATCGTGATCTGGATGAACTGCAAAAACAAACATTTATAATGTATATTTATATATAGGGAAATACAAATAGTATGGGACCATGCATAAATATCAATGTGTTTCACAATCCGAACAAAATTAGGATTGGATTTGAAGCCCTCCCTCCTCTTCCAATCCTAACATGAAACATTAATCAACAATGGACCGAGGTTTTACATGAAAAGCCACTCCCCACCTTCCAAACATTGTTCGGATTGTGAAACACAGTGACAGTTGTGCACTGTCCTTAAGAATTAATTTTAAAAATACAGTATCAATAGGCTTTAACAGTTCATTAACAGTTATATATTAGACATGTGATGTAAAAATCAAATTATCATAACATACATGTAGCTGCTGTGATAGGATGGATGTCCCAACAGCATCAAAGGTAAGATAAATAAATTTTATTTCATATTGACAACAGTAAATGTGAGTTACACCCATCAAGATAAAGTACATAAGGAACTCACCGATTCAACATCAAAGCCAGCAACTCCTTGTTGCTCCATTGTCTTGAAAGAAGCTGAAAATAATACAACCATTTTACTGTGTGTTTTCAGTATTAACACTTTGGTGGTCAAAGTCAACAAATAGTCATAGATGTTAAATGTGGTAAATGTCAATAAAAGTTGACATGGGAAAATCTTGCATTCAAGTTAACAGAACATTCTCTACCTGCAATACACTTCCGTGTTTGTACAATTATAACAATTACCGAATATGTACTTCCATTACACTGACATAATTTAGAAAGTCGTTTGCGGATAAATTAATATATTTCAAATATTTTTCAACAAAAAAACCCCATGCAGTTCAAAAATTCATAATCTTAGGAACACTCAACAGAATAATAAGAGATTCCTATCTAAAATCTGAGTGGGAAAATAGCAAGGGATACTAAGAAATGTTCAAATTTAAGGCTCATAATCAGAGGTCTGGTAAAGTTTCCAGAAACATATACCTTTTGAGGGGTGTGTTATAATAGTAATATAGAGTATCCATGGTGATACGATTTATGCATAGCACATGAATTATATATGGTGGTGTGGGAAATATAGGTAACATTGCCACAGTGGTTTTCCCAAATTTTTCCATGTTGGAATATTTCTCCAAATTATGCTCACAAACTAGCCCAAAAACATTCACAGGAACAAAATTAAATCATTTTAATTGGTAAGTTAAAAAAAAGTCCCAAGATCAATAAATGCTAAGAAATAGAAGTTGATGCATGTTTCAAAATAAGCAGTAATGAGAAATAGTAATAGAATAATCGTGTATGATTTCTTACTCAGCATAGTTTTCAGTCTGATTGCACACATAATGAAGTCTCCGAAGTCGATCTGCCCCTCCTTGTTGCTGTATCTCATCACCAGAGATCTCATCGTCTGGTTGCTCAAGTTAAAACCTGCAGGATTAATACATTGTAAGTTCTTGGTTGTGAGTCGAAGGTCATTAATAAATACCAAGAACAGCAATGGGTCCAACACTGAACCTTGTGGTACACCAGTCTTCACGATGGCAGAAACTGATTTAGAGCTGCCTATAAAAACATGCTGTTTTCTGTTACTAAGCTCCATACTAAGGTTATCCATTCTAAAGATCAATTGAGCAGAACACATATTCAAACTCGTTGTCCCACAATACTGACTTTTGATAGCGATTCATGACCATAGACTATCAGTTTATCAAATCAGTATTCACAAAAGATGAGCATATAGTTTGTTTATGGTAGAATCCATCAAGAGAACAGGCAAGTTGTCAAGTCAGGTCACATAATACTTTTTCACCACACTTGCAGAAAGCAAAAAAAGTTATTTTCTTACCAACAGAATTAAGGGCACTTCTCAATTCAAATGAATTGAGGTTTCCACTGTGATCACGGTCGTATTGCTTGAACACTCCCTGTACAATAAATTAAAATTTCAGTCTTACTAACATTTTAAAATAACCCATTTCTTGAGATATTTCATATTTTGATACTAGTAATTAACAACTATTACTTATTTTACTAATTTTTTTAATTTCTAGGAATGTTTTATTTTTTAACCGATTAAATAGTCAAAGAATCACTAAATAAATAAATAAATAAATAAATAAATAAATAAATAAATAAATAAATAAATAAATAAATAAATGAACAAAAGATGTAATGGTAAGATAGTAGGAAAGTGATAGAATTATTGTTTAATGAATCAAGTCATAACAAAATAGCATGTAAATTTAATAAAAATCATAAAACAAATGTACAGGATTTTGAATTGGAATCAATATCATAATCGTTGATGAGAGAATATTGATGAGAATTAGTCATCATTAAGGTTGATGACCGACTAATACATGTACATGTACCAGCTTACCTTCCATCTCCTGAGGTCTCCCCACAGATATTTGAACTCATCATAGCCCAGTTTACCAGACAAGTCACCCTGTGAGTTGGTTAAGGATACAGATAATAAAAGAAACAGCTCTGATGGTAACATCTCTGGCTCTTGTGGTGTTACAAACTAGTGTACCCATTTATAAAATTATTCTATATTTTAGAACTCTCTTAAACATTACATGTAGGTCAATTAATTTTTAGATTATAAATTCCTTTCAAGGTATTAATTGTTTGGAATTCAAAGTCTCACCTAAGTTCAAAAACTTTACACTGATATATCATTTTACAAGTTCAACTCTAATCCATGATTGATTGACTAGTACATGTACTTGTAATTTCTAAAAAACAGAGATTTATGTAAGAATTTAACACACATGTAGTATTAAATATTCAAATCGAACACTGCCTGGTGACTGTTGGCCAAAAAATAATGCATATGTCTTGCTGTATGTGATACAATAAATAAAGAGGCAAAAACTGAAAGTTTTATATTACCAGTAATATAATACATATAATACTTAATATCAACATTTTTATAATACAACATACTATAGTCTGTATAGTAATAAATATTTTTTAAATGTTGTTGCATGAAAAAGGATACATCATGCATTGCAACCATGCTTCTAGCTGTATCCAGAGAAAAACCAGGGAAGGTAAACTCTGAAAATACAAAGATACATGTTACAATGCAATATCTTAGTACATGTACAATGTATTATACTTTGACCAGCAATGCAAATGCAATATTTTAAATAAAAAAAAACCCACATTTTATTCCACAAATTGTTCTAAAGAAAAAAAGAAAGGTTCTGGGGGGGGAAATAATATATAAATGAAGTATTATCAATTAAGTATTCCTCTTTTATTATTAATTAGAGATATTGTCGAGAAAATACATTAAATATAATCACATTAATATTTTATTTCTTAGTAAAAATATATTAATTATTCATATTTTTATTGTCCAAAATAAAGCAATCAAGTAAAAAAAACCTGTATTAAGAGGCAACCGATCCCAAAATTACCTGTATTAAGAGGCAACCAATCCATAAATTACCTGTATTAAAAGGTGACCGATCCCAAAATTACCTGTATTAAGAGGCAACCAATCCATAAATTACCTGTATTAAGAGGCGACCAATCCATAAATTACCTATATTAAGAGGCAACCAATCCATAAATTACCCGTATTAAGAGGCAACCAATAAAAAATTTACCTGTATTAAGAGGCGACCAATCCATAAATTACCTATATTAAGAGGCAACCAATCTATAAATTACCTGTATTACGAGGCGACCAATCCATAAATTACCCGTATACGAGGCAATCGATCATTGTACATTTAGAAGATGCAATATGTGTAAAGTACACACTTTTGATTACTATTTAAGTGATGGTCTAATTCAGGTTTGACAGTAATTGATTAAATATTCATTTGTAACAACCTAAACTTATGCGACTCATCTAACTACGAAATGTTACTCTTGTGACATGTAAAAATGTATTCAATAAATTAATATAAAAAGGGTTACATGATGTTTAGCAAAGTGAGCTATGTGATGTTGTATACATCATTACATGCATGTGGTATTATAGTAATACACTGAAAGCTTTATATCTCATATTATATGTTATAACAGTTGTTGTATGCAAAAAGGAAACCAAGAATGAGACAAAAAGCAAGAGAGACTAAAAGAGAGATTATATATAAACTTTATGCATATGCTACAAGATGAATTAAGTATTATAATTAAAAGAGATACTAGTAATGGTTTTAATAAGCTGAAAACTGAAAACCACTACCAGCCTAAACATGAATAAAAGCAATTGAACTACTGACTATCCAGTACTATGACAAACTGTTGGTATACATTTTGAACAGCCATGGGATGAGAGATTTCATTACAGAAAGTAAAGAAATGATGTTAGGCAATGAAATCATGACCTTATGTTGTCTATGAATAACTGTGTGAGAAATAAGACAACAAAGAGCTTTAGGAATTGAAAGAAGTAATACAGTATGGCCTCTATACGTGGGGCGTAAAAAGAAGTATATAATGTGCTCAAATATGTATCTAATTTGGATCTAAAATCAATATTAGGCAAATGCGTGTGAAAATACAATATTAAAGCATCATATTTAAACAAATCTATACTGTGCCAATACTTAAAATGAACCCTGCATGCATAATTGTATGAGCATTTCACAACTGCATTAAAATTTTTAACATAATTTAAAACTGCCATTTAGTGAGAGGATTGGGCACGGAATATCACATATTGTTTTGTATTTAGTAAGAATTATTTTTTTCACAACAGTGATTGCATTATAGGAGTTGAAAATGTTTTAATTAATGTGACTGGATACGAAAATCTTTTACAAAAACGTTGGTTAATAAGTATTCATGTTTTGAGGCCCACATACATTTTTTGCTAAAGTGTTATGAATTTACAAACACAATGAGGAAAAGATATTTTATGTTAACACAGAACATTTTCTAACATCAAGTGCAAAGTATCCAATTTGACTGTTATTGCATAAATAATGTACCCTAAATTAATTTGGAGGACTTAAATACATGTACATGTAATGTCATGGTCTTAAAACGAAAATAATAAACAGATTAAAATGCAATTGGCTTCAATAGTTTCAACAAGTTTCTGTGTATACAACAGTCTTCAATAGAGAACTGCTGATGTCATACCAAATTGTCACATTATATTTGCAAATCAGTATTCATAACTGAGAGAACACATTTGAATCGTGGGTTAAAGAATGTGTCTCGAAAGGATAATAAAATTACTTTACGCTTGCCTTTTAATTGACACAATAATGACACACATTATTAATATATAAAGTAAAACAATGAAAACACTAACATTAACATTTTCCCCTTAATTTTGTGCTACATTTATTATATATTATTGTTTAGAATACAATGCTAAATATGTCTTTAAAATGCCAAATATAACACTTAGGTCACTACATGTAGGTACACTTCTTAAAAAGGAATTTTTGAAAAATAATTAACAAAAAAATATAACGATTTGTCATTAGTACATAAAATAAAAGTTTTTTAATTTGATTAAATCTCCATGTTATGTTTTATTAATATTGTGAAATGCCCAAGTATATATGTAAACTGATCTAGTGGAACGTGAACAAAAACCGGGTTACTAAATTATTACATTGAAAGCTACTGTAAATGAACCTCCGTTCAATCGTGTTATTCTTACCAAGGAAGTCATCTGGCAAACAAACATGAACAGGTCAAAACATCATCACACATATTACCAGAACACAGCGCTTCACAAAATACTCATCACAATAATCATTTAGTTATGTCAATTAATTAATTATGACAACAAAATGCAATTATGACTAAAAGAATTGATGTCCCAGAAAAAACATGAATCATGAAGATATTTTTAGCAATGGTGAGATAAACTAAATCAAAGAGTTGTTATAATAATTTTTAAAAAAAATTCTGGAAAACTAGCTTATATAATCCTGTCCAGGATGAGTCTGTGACTATCATAATTAAATATCACAATCATGTTTTTTCAGTTTGTTACTTTACATATTAATTATTTGTTGGACACCAAATCAAGGCTACCAGTTCAAATTGATTAGTCTTTTTTTTAAATATCAAAAATACAACAAAATAATACACTTAACAAGAAAACAGTTTGAAATTGTTAGATTCAAACTATTTCTGTGCATTGAAGAAAAACATTGTTATTACATGAATATAAAAACATGCATGGATATCATGCATGTGTTACGGTAGGTTAAAATCACGCTAATTAAATACAATTGTCAGTTTTCTGAAAGTTATGCAATATTGAAACACTACAGCTGTCTTTGAACATACTGGCATCTCTATACATCCAGGGAGTTTCAATAGTCTTTTTAATTTATGAACCCAAATTATGGATAAGTGAATAATATTAAAAAGTAGCTTAGGTGGCAGCAATGGACTTATTCTGAGACCATGTGTATAAATTCGTGTGCATTTTACATCCTATAATTGATAACTACAAAGGAAATTATGAGTAGCATGTATATCGTTGGTAAATCTGTTACAGTCTTTTCCCATTCTAACCATTGCTCTATGACTGGTATGTATTGTCCTGTCTGTGGCAAAATGTAGTGTACATAAAAAACATTTTGCTGTTTATCATTCAAGAGTATCCTAAATGATGGTAATGTGTATTTTCTGTAGATAATCTGGTTTAGACAAAGTGATCTGCACGTAGTTCTTTTCTTGTTAACCAACTAGGAAACATTACGGAAATCACATCCTACATTATCACAGGATATTGGTTTGCAGGCCAACTTTCAGACATATTAGCAAAGGGTCATGTGTTACAGTAGTAGGACTAGGTTATGTGCTACATCACACGCATAACAAGAATTATCCATACTGGTTTTTCAAAATGCACTTTATTAATGATCAACATTCAAATTACGATTAGTATTTACAAACAATTTTTATAATATGTCAATTTTAAGCAAAAGCTACAGTAATAAATAATGTAATGCTCGAAGGAATTAAAGGCTAAGCTACGTTATAAAAATACTCGTAAGCAAAACTTTATTAGGAAGGGGAAATACTGATTTTGCATTACTAAAAGTGAGGTAATCGCTACATTTCTATTAAATCAGATATTCCTGAATAAAAAAAAGTTCATTTATACGATAAAAAGCCAACACACTGGAATGAATGAATGTTTCTTGTTGCATGTTGCCCTGCAATGACTGTGAAGTTTATGTGGTATTGTAGTAAATCAGGGTTTAATGAGCGTTGCTTAACGCAATGATAGCGTAAAGTCGTCCGAACGATTGCGCTGCCATAGTCGTGTGTGTCGATACAAATTACAGCGGCGATGTTTTGCGGCCACGATACTTAAATTGACCGCTATGACCGCTTTATTGTCCTCAGCTATTGTTATTTACGTAATTGTAGTGTCATGTCATAGCTAAGGCAGTCGAAAGTGACCTTATAACCTCTCCATTAAACCTGCCCCAGATGTTTACCTCTAGTGAAGACTGAGTTGATGATATCACGGAGCTCATATGCATCAATCTCCATGTCCTCGCCGGCGATTCTCCGGAAACTCTGCTTCAGTGTGTCCTCCTGCTGTTGTTCTTCACCTGTTGGAGGCGGAGCATCCTGTAATCAAGCACAGGACAAACAAATGCATAATTAGCAACGATTCAAAACAATCAGCAAAAATAATTCAATTCTAGGATCTCTGATTTTTGCAATACTAAATATTTCTGCATATATCTGTTCTGATACACATTTCATAAATTATACAAATCCATTCAGATACAATAGAACACAACTGGGTAAAAATTCAACAATGACAAACATTATGTATCTTTTACTATACAAGATCATTTATAACATAGTGCAATCACCAAAACAAAATGTCGAGGATTACATGTGCATGAATTGACATATTGCTCATAAACACAATTGTATGACATCCAGCCACTTTTGTTGACATCCCAATACTTTTGTAGGTCATCTACTTTTGCATGACATTCGGTTACTTTTCAAGTTTTGTGTGACATCCAGTTATGTTGATGTCAGGGAAAAGACTTGCCGAATCCCTGACTTCAAATTATGTACCTAAGGGTGGAATAGCCATTTCCCACTCCAATAAAGGATTATTCTTCTTCAATCTCTTTATAATGCTAAAACTAAAAACAAATAATTGTATTTTGCACTAAAATACATATCATCACTAAAAAGAAGATGTTTGAAAATTGTTTATACTAAAAGCATAAACGTAAATTTGAAGCAATAAGAAATTAGTACATTATGTTTTGTGTTAAATCATAATAAACAAAGTGTACCTGTTTCAACTACATGATGTTATTACTACGGTGATTTGTAAAGTAAATAGCTCAGCTGTAAAATTGTATTCTGTTCATATTGTGTTTTTAAGGATGTTATTTACAGTGAAAATCATGTCGTTCCGTGTTGTCAAGCGTAACCATAAGCGATACATGTTTCCCACACGAGTTTCTCATATGACCTATTTCTATCTTACATGTGCAGGAATGAGCGGAAAATGTGTACCCGTGCAAGTGTGCACCATATTTATGAAAAAAAGCTTTATGTTATAAACATAAAAAATTTAATTCTTGCCAAATAATGAGGATGAAATAAATATCATCAATATTCAGATTGACAGACAATACCATTATCTTTGCCAATGTTATAATAACAACGAAAAATTCAACATTACATTTTAAGAACTAGAATCTGAAATGTATTAATCTGTTTTAAGTGACAATATAGGTTACTAATTTTAAAGTCCGGTGTCCGCAGTAGTGACTAATGTCATGTTTCCAGTATCACTTATCAGGTACCGGTACGTGTATTTCAATCTATAACCAAACCATATCAAATTAAATAGCACAACTCTCCTGTCACATAGATTACTGATTTATTAGGAAATGTTCAGAAAGCTGTCAACTAATTCATCTGAATTGCATAATAATGACTCAATCTGATTACTGGTACAGTGTATTTCACAATTAACTTATTATGGTATTTTATGTACATTATAAACTAAACAATGTAAGAAAAAAGCCTGTAAAATGAGAGGAATAGGTTTATATTAAAAAGACAAAACTGCAAATTAAGAAATTATTTCAGTTATGCAGTAAATATCAAACTGATACATGTTGCAAGAAAGCACATTGAAAGGATCTGGAGTATTAATTAGCAGGTTTGGAAGCTGTGGACACAATATAATAATCAAAATCTTTAATCTCCAAACTTTTAACAATGCTAACTTTAGATACCAAGTTACGAAACACTGGGCTGCATATGAATTTTTATATTTAATTTTTAAAAGATATTATTGAATAATTAGTTTGTACTATTCATCGCCACATTCATAACAAGTCAATGTTACCTGGATACATTATTATAATTATATAGTAAATAAAAAATCTACCCAGATGGATGGATAAAGATATTAAATGATAATACATAACTAATAATACATAACTATGATAATACATAACTATCAGTTATTTTAAATCGAATGAGCTTATAGAATATTAAAAAAGCAGAAAACAGATAACTAGCACTTAATTCGTATTGATCATAAATGAACAACTGAATTAGCGCTGATTTACAAAGAGACAATAATCAATCTTGATACTGCATCTTGATATTGAATTTTACGTAACACATGTACAATAAATCTTTATGCCAAATCTATGACATGCAGTATAGATGTATCTGTATCCTTAGTTTTCAACTATAATTATAATTTATTGATAAATTATAAAAACTTATTATTTAACTTTAACATTATTTAATTTTAAAATAATATTAAAATAGTCCCCTCCCAAATGTTCTATAAATATAACAGTTGAAGATGCAAAGTGAAAGCAAGTGAAATCATAAGCATATATATAAATATAGCTACTGGTATATAATGTCTACCGAGAATTCTTCTTCAGAACCATCAGTCTGTAGTAAAATAACGAAAGACAAAGTCAACAAAATTAAGCCATGACACATGCATACAACATCGCAGAAACATGCAAAGCTTTGAACACATAATTTTTACTATGTAACTTAACACATGCCACACTATATGTAGTGTGAAAACTTAACTAAGTTCTAAGTCTATGTAATTAATAATAAATCTATAATAATAATAATAAACACAAAGTCTAAACAGATTTAAGGTAATCTTTCAAAAGAACAAAAATCAGAAAAAGAAATACATATCCATGGGTAAGTACATTACCGGTATATATGTACTACTACATAAACTACTAAATACATCCAAATATTATATATGACTATGTAAAACAAATGAAATTTTAGTTGCCTAAGTAAAAAGGTCCAAGTAACTTAGGAGGGACATGTACATCCTAAAATATATGTCCCAGGAAAAAAGGTATTTCTAAAAAGTAGTGAATACATTTTTTGCTGCTATAAAGTATAATCTTATGTAATGTACATGTATATAATAAAATACACCATACACATGATCTATAAACAAAACATACAAATGCTCGACATTTTATAAAAACTATTAATATTATATCTAATTCCTAAACAAAACAAATTTGGAATTAATAGTGTTTGTACTGTTTCTATAATTTTGACACATATTGAAAAACTACCCTAAAATTCTAAAATTAATATGGAATGTTTAAACATAATCAATTTCTTGATAAAAAGAACTAAATGTTTGAAATATAGCAGAAATTCTCACCAAAAACATATCTTCTACAATAAATCTTTACACCAAATTCATGCCATGCAGTATGGATATATTCTTAGTTTTGATAATCACCCACAAACCTACACGTATGAAGTACGAATTATGGTATATCACAGATCATCGAAGTTATATCTGTCCAGTTTGTAGTTTATCTACATAATAACAATGGCCAAGTTTGCTCAAAATGGATGTACTGTAGCGCTTGTATGGACTCCAAAATGCTTGTATGTGCTATAAATACATTAATGAAGTTAGTATTTGCCGTTTGCACAATTTGAAATGGTTCTATCACTTTTTGTGGGACATCATATTAAAAAGGGGGTTTAATTTGATTTAGGCCATTTTTAAAAAAAAAAGGTCTTATTTATTTTAAATGTTGGGGAAATTTAAAAAATACACATGTAGTATATAAGAGCAACAATAACAATTTAAGCAATTTTATGCTATTTTTTCATTATTATCAATCTTATATCAAACAAATGTGTTACAGTTTCTTTTTTGTTTTTTTGGGTGAACATCGTAGTAAAAAGGGGTTTAGTAATTATGGGGTGAAGTTTAAGAAATGGCCACATTTTTAACTAATGCAGGGTAGAACTTTATGTGTTTTTATTTTATTTTTCCATTATTATTGATATCAACAGTCTAAAAGTGAGTTGCCAACTTGTCAAAATAAATAATTTTATTATAAAATATATGTATTTAAATGTCTAAAGCTGTTTTAATATTTTTATATATATATTGTTAGCAATTAAATTACAAATAATCATCCTACAATTCATGTTTCCTTTAATATTATGTCTTAGTTAAATATGTTATACTTATAGGGATAACTACCGGGTATATCTCACTGGGCTCCAAAAGGTTTGTCAGAGGAATAAAAACGAACATTCATTGTAACTAGAAAGACCATGCTTTGTCAGAGAGTCGTTTTCAAAAAAAACAAAATATAAAGTTATGTTCACCAATTCACACTCCACACAACTCACAAGTTATAAATACGTATTAAAGAATTGAAATGTCTGTAAGTTTTGTAAGTACAGGTCTGTACAATATGAACAAAGATCATTCATAAAATGTAACTTACAACCCGTCTGGCAACCTGTACAAGATGGAATAACATGGCTATATCAATAGATCCGAGTCCTAATTACAGGTAGTACATAATAATGAATGAAAGGACAAATGAGAAAACTTCAATTTGATAACATTTTGGAACATGAAGTTCTTAACATTGAAAATAATAAATGACACACAAGATATGTTTTAAAAAATCACAAAGACAAAATTTATAATGATTTAATATATACCAATCATATTTACTTTGAATAAAGAATAATACATAGTATAATAACAATTACAAAACAATGAGGTGCAGATCAAGAGGGTATAAAGAGTTGAAATTCCCCTCTCAAGCTCAGAAAAAAAAAGCTTTTTTTCAGTATCTACATGTATGTTTTATGTCAATATTATTTAAACACCTAATTTTTTAAGCAGTGATATGACCAACCCAACCCCACAATAAAATTGCTGGAACCTCATCTGAAATTTTAGATCTGGAATCATTTTCAATGTTTCAAGCTGTGAAAAAATTCAAGATGAAGATCTGTATCAAATTTGGAACTTTAATCACAGATATGATTTTTACTTCATGCATAATAAAGTGTGCAACCTAAATATTAATAGGAAAGAGTCATTTATTCTCAATTGTTTACAAAATATTTCATAGACTGATAAGTGTATGACAATTTTATTACATAACTGAGTGTAATATTTGTGAAAAATCAGTGCTCTTCATAATTAAATAGTTCTGCCTTATTCTTGTTTACACACAACTAGGAAAGATTTGAACTACCATAAGTACCAGTACTGATGAGTTATTCACATCTATTATCAAAGAGAAATACCTTCCCCGGTGCTGCACTGACAAGAGTTGCTTCTGAGGCAACAACCTGTTCTTGGGAGGTACCAGTTTGGTAGCCAATCATCCATAAACAGAAGCAAACACTATCAGGCATACATACATCACAGCAAGATTAGATGAAGTGCATAGGTTTCAAGAACAAACAGTTAGAACAACATGTACTAACTCTACGTGTACAAACTAAAGACATAGATTTAAAAAAATTAAACTATCAGGGTTACATCTTGAGGACACATTTTGAAAGAAAGAGAAATTTAGTAATCCATTAGATTGTAATCACAGATTTCCTGATGCACGTTCAGAATATTCAGATTTCATGTTTTTGTGGTTTCCATGGAATAACCGTATTTGTATATTTGTCAGTTGTGCATGTACAAAACTAGTCACAATTCAATGTGCAGATCATGTATTACTATTACATGTATATTATACCAGACTATGGAGACATTTTATTATAATGTTTGATAAATTTGCTGATTAAGCCTGGTGTAAGGATTATCCAGCAATCAAACCCCATCCAAGCTTCAGATGCTTGAAGTCCAATGGTTGACAAATATGGATTTATGGACAATCCCACAAGACTATTTTTAAAGAGAGAAAAGAAAGCCATGAATATTGCACACAGTTATATATTTGGTTCAAACTGGCCTGGCCTAAACTGCAATATAAATAAATATCTTATGTCAGTTACTGTCATGTTTCACTTCGACATCATAAAGTTGGAATCATTCAATAAGATCGCATTATTAAATAACTGATGTCAACCTGCAATACTCAATAGCTTGAAATTTGTGTTTTAGAGTTTTGCAACATCGTACAAATTTATAAGAAATAACTAGGAAATCTGTGATATTCTATTTGTAAACATAAATTTTTGGTAAAAATGGCAAATGAATTTGTTTTGATGCGAATAAAGAAAAATGTACTGTATGCAACCCAAGAGGAAACCCTGTAACTATCTACAAGATAATTAGGAATGGAAAAAATAACACTTCAAATAAAGGTTTTTTAAAGAATACACATCACACTTTTTGAAACTAAATAAATAAAATTTTACACAAATAATAGAAATAAATATATCTAGAACACAAAACTAAACTGACAAAGAAATCAACAACAAATTATATATTTACAAAAACTGAAACAGAATAAAATGTACATCATAAAAATACTGAAATAAAGTATCACATATTAAACATGCTCACAGAATTTCATGCAATAGGGCACTCATATTAATACAGTAAACTTTGTTTATAGAAACTCAAAGGTTTATACATAGTTATATAGTTTGCCAATGGTCTTCTTCTTATATCTTTGAAGTTGCTTTGGGTGTGGAAATATTGTTTAACATCTTCACCCATCCTGACTACATGCTGGTAGGAACGGTGTTTGAATCCCGTAGGTGGATCTCACTTTCCGACTCCAACCGAGAGTGAGTGTTCCGCCAGGCTCAATGGGTAGGTGTAATACCACTTATACCGACCAGTGTCCACAACTGGTTTAACCAAGGCCATGGTATGTGCTAACCCATCTGTGGGAAAGTGCATATGAAAGATCCCTTGCTACTTATCAATTTGGAGTAGCCGTTTTCCTCTCTCATACTAACACTAACTTCTGTCCTGGACAGGCAGTCGAGGCAGCTGGACTGTGTGCCCATGACAGATGTGCTTGAATCTTAATTGGATATAAGCACGTAAATAGGTTATAACTAACTAACTGAGGATATTTTAGAGGGCACTCAAGCTGAGAGCATCAGACCAGATCGCTCTCTCTGTTGGTAAATTCACTATACAGTCAACTCTCTTTATAATGAACAAGATGGTATCATTATATGTTGCGGTTATATAGAATTTGCTGTTATAAATGACACATGCTTTAGCACAATGTCATTGATGTATATTAACTCCCAGCTAAATGTTGCTGGTACCAGAATGTGCTGTTATAATAAATGGTGTTGTAAACAGAGTTGACTGTATCGGTGTGCCTTGAATAGAGAATTTACTGGACGATTAAGTTGAGACAAACAAAACAACAAAAACCAAACAATGATCAAGATGCAAACAGTAAAAAATAGAGAAAAGATACATGCTATTTAGTGTATTGACAATTACACAGGAGGTGAGCACTGTTAAAATAAAATAATCTTCCCACATCCAAGAGCAAACAGACTGGCATACCAAATCACAAAACTAATCATTAAAACTAAATAAAAACACATGTTACTTAAATATATTTCTGAATAGATGAAAAACACAAACTTTGAGTCAAACATGCATCACCAACATGTACAAACAGTTAAATTATGTTAGGGAAGTGCATATAAAGACCCCTCATAACTTAAGAAAACTATGTGTTGACATTAACCTGTAGTCTATGTGTTGACAGTAACCTGTAGTCTATGTGTTGACAGTAACCAGTAGGCTACCTGTAGTCTATGTGTTGACAGTAACCTGTAGTCTATGTGTTGACAGTAACCTGTAGTCTATGTGCTGACAGTAACCTGTAGTCTATGTGCTGACAGTAACCTGTAGTCTATGTGTTGACAGTAACCTGTAGTTCATGTGTTGACAGTAACCTGTAGTCTATGTGCTGACAGTAACCTGTAGTCTATGTGTTGACAGTAACATGTAGTCTATGTGTTGACAGTAACCTGTAGGCTATGTGTTGACAGTAACCTGTAGTCTATGTGTTGACAGTAACCAGTAGGCTATGTGTTGACAGTAACCTGTAGTCTATGTGTTGACAGTAACCTGTAGTCTATGTGTTGATGTCCAGTAAACTGGAGACTACCAATCATAATTACCTGCACAATTCATTTAGGGCCTTAAAATTGCTTAACTTTCAGAAATCGGAAGTTTATTCGTGGTCTGACATTCATGTGTGACATGAACACATTGTCATAAATACAAAGGTGGAGAGGTACATATTGATGAGAGAAGGATACGAGTGAATATTTGCCCAAAATGCACCCTTTCATCGGCTTTACTGATAAAATCACACTCTCCCCACCCAATCAAATTGTATAGGCACCCATGTTTTCTGAACAGGATTAGAACTTGAATTTCTATAGTTAAATTATATTATAAGTCATTTTAATGTTTAACGTCTATTGTTCTTAAATTATTTTCTATTTCTCATTAAAATTTTCCAATTTTAAGCCAGTACAATACTTTCCCCACTAAATCCCACCAGTGAGCTGCCTCTTGACCATACTAAGTGGTTCATCAATTCGTTGTATGGACATGATGCAGATTATATCTCGTAGTTAAATCTCTTGGGGAAACATGCATTAACTCTGAGGTTAATCAAGCTGTAAGTAGGTGAAGCATTCCGAATTGATCTTTGTTAATCCACGACGTTCTCTGAAAGAAATCGTTTATTTCCATAGCAACACAATCTGGTTAAAATGTGTGAACTCAACCATGCCAAGTTAAAAACCTTGAGTACTCTGTAAAAACCATGTCAGTCATGCACATCGTGACTGGAACTTACTGATGACTGCATGGGATTCTGGGCCTGTGGAACCGCAGCGCGTTGATACCGATGCTATATGTTACAAAGTGAGATAAAATACATATTACAGCAACGTTCAAGTGCAGGGTAATTGTACATTACACAAATAAATCCAAATCATAAAGCATGGTCAATACAAAGCATGGTCAGTATACAAGGGTAAGTGATATAAAGAGGTACAGTTTGGTCTGATGAGATGACGACACATACCAGATTTCTGTAGGTAAAACATACTAACTGGGTACGGTAAAACATATTATTCACATATATATGTAATTTTCTCGGATTTCATGTACGCAAACATTACAATCCTGAGAATAATTACAAACAATATTTTAAATATAAAAAACCCAATAAGTGTCCACAAATCAAATACACTCAATATTATTTAATACTATCCTACAAGTTGTAGGCTACTAGGGCAGAAAGATAAGTTCTGATAGCAGAAGAGAAGAAGCAACTGACATGAAAGGAACTATTTGTGTACTACTTATATAATATTTTACATGTTCATGCAATCGGTGCAAGAAACAAACAGTCCTTAAAATGAGCAAAATCATCCCTGAGTATTTTGTGTATATTTCTCATGTAGTCGCTAAATAAGAATTATTTTTATAGAGTATGTAAGAAATAAAATACATGTACTACACTTGTGTCCATTAGATAGCATTTATCTTTGAACTTATTGTTTAAAAACTTATCCACCTTGATTTTGTTAATTTTTAAACAATTCGTTACAAGATAAATTATATCTATTAGCCACTCGTGTAGTATTCTATATCATGGAAGTAATTAATAAAGTGAAAATTGATTGTAACTAAACTGTTAATGATGAAAGTCATCCCAGTTAAGTCTTTAGAAACTTCACAATACTTTAAATGTTGTGTCACAAACTGTTTTGAATTAAAAAAAAGTGCTTTCCTAGTGTGGAATGAATGCTATTTCTGTAACAAATTGTAACTAATTACAATGTAGCCTGTATGTAGTTTTACAAAAATATATTCTTCAGAGGCAAATCAAATCACATGTTCAAATGGTTTAAACTGTTATTTCTTGTTTTAATTTGTTGATATTTATTTCTTTGTGCTGATAATATTTCTTTAAGGGCAAATAAAGTAAAATTAATAATGCTAGTGATTAAACGTACACACATAAATACTAATTTTAAGGACTGCAAATAAGTGTATTGGTGATACACAACTGGACTATTATAGTAACAGAAAGCTGACTACTACTATTGATAATACTATCCAATCACTTACTGCATCTTCTGTATAACCCGTCCTTTGATCCAGCTGACTGAAATAAAGAAATAATGTCACATGAAAGTACAGATGACAGAGGCATGTACATGTTGTTAACATCATGAAACACGTGCAAAGTTATAATACATTTTTTGGCATACAATGCCACAATAATTATATTAGTATAAATGTTTACATGATTAATCAATACTGAACATAGAACACTTTATAACAGAATATATAAACAAAACAAGATGATCAAATTAAAAATAAAAACATGCTAAGCATAAACAAAACAAAAGTTTTGGTTAATTAGATAATTTAATTAACAATAATGGGAGGATAATGCTATATAAAAATAATAAATGAGATAAAATGTTATATAATACATGAGATAAAATGCTAATTAACAAAAGCTTCATTCATGCAATTCTGATAACTAAACGTCATTCAACTCATTTCTAAAAATATCAAAAATTCATGTTATCTTAAACTGTTTAAAATTTAGAATTGGTTTTATGACAAATAAAGACTACTATGTGCACAACACACAAGATTATACCATGCTGATGTCGAGTTGCATCAAATGTGACATCTATTTATATATTTGTTTAGTGTAATGTACATATAAATCAACAAAAGGTTTGAATGACAGAACAAGCAGTAAACTTGCAAACATCACAAAGGGAGACAACACACAAAATGATAAGACAAACAGTTTTCTTTAGTGTTTACAAATGTAATCTACAATTGAAATAAACTATGAATCAAATTATATATTTTTGTAATCAGGAGTTTTATTTTAAGAGATGTGCAGCGTTTCTCCACATTTGCTGTTTAAAATTAATAGGCAAGCGAATTAATTAAGTCAAATGTCCATTCTGCATACAGATTTACAAGTATCAAAATACACATGTATATAGACCATCTATTTGATAAAAGACATTATATGGTCTTTATTGAGAGATTTGACAGTACAGAATTGTGCTTTTTATAAACATTTTTATTTGGAAGAAGTGTATTAATTTAATTAACTCATAAACGTTTTTCCCTTAATGTGGGCTAATTTTGTTAAAAGAGTTTGGGGTAGAAGAACATATAATATGATATAAATATGTATATAAAATAAAATCCAGCACCAGAATTGTAATAGCCAAATTATATTTAATGCTTATAAAGTAGAAATAAGTTAATTGTTATAAAATAGCAATAGATTAAATAGAAAAGGAAAAAATTATAAAATTTTATTTTTTATTAAGCTTTACCATTAATAGCAATATTGATGAATAGCAACACAGTTTGAGAAAATAGTAAAACAAATGATAAATTAATATCTAAAATCATTTAAATGAGAATTTTAAATGCTGAAGTGAGTTTCTAACTTGGACTACCTCTTCCCATTTTGAATTTAGCTTGAATATATATACTGTAAAACAGGTAACATTTGCAGTTGTAAATTTTAGCGATTTCTAAAAACATTAAACTTGCAATATATAATTTTCACGTTGCAAAAACACTATTGTTGTCTTTTAATGGTTATCATTGCTAGTAATTATTTTCACGATTGCAATTTTCAGTTAAATGACATGCAAATATCGTGAAAATTATACACACAAATAATACCCGTTTTACAGTATATCTTTTAAAGCAGGTGGAATAAAATAAAATGAATGCAAGCTTGAACGGATGGAAGTTAAAAATCAATTCCCTAATTGCAAACAGTGATATGGTTGTTAGTACTATTATGGTTGTTAGTACCGGTACCAATGTGATATTATACTAGATTAATCATTATAGGAAAGAGATAACTGGCAAGAATTAAGTTACATAAAGGGTTAATTATAGAACAAAATGCCTTTGCCCTACATTGTATCAAGCAATGGCAATGTCAAACCAAACAGTTTCTTACCCCATAGATTCCTCACTGTGTAAACAGTTACATTGTAATACAATAATGACAATAAACTACAATACATGCAGGTACCTTTAACCCATTACATTAAATGATGTACTGTAAATCACAGGCTGGCAAGCTTCATCCTTTATCCTACCGTTTCTGTCATATTGCTATTAGCAAACCAAAACGTCATATAAACCACAAACCTTTTGTATCATTTTATACAAATAATTATATGAAATTTTGTAACAATTATCAAGCTCCTGGTAGAATAAGAGGAACAATGAGTATGTTTTATGTGTCAATCTGTTTTTAATTTATAAAAAATCTAATCTTTCTCATAGATAAAATGTTACTAACATAAAAAAGAGGAATTTGAAATTATTATCGTTGAATATGAGTAGTGTGGATGAAACAAGCCACACTCGAGTGATTGTACAGTAGAGTAAAATTTATAAAAAAAGTATCATGCTAACTGAAGCACTATTGCAAAACAAACATAAAATATACTAAGTTTTTTAATTAATTAAATAAATGAATTACGAAAAATATGCATACAAAATTAAGCAAACAAACACATTCCAATTAATATGATAGTGAAAATATTAAATCAAAAATGCATCTATAAAATATGTCTTTACCAATAAAAGAACATGTGACTTTGTGCTATATGTTCATATGGATTTTTCAAAATATTCAACATTTTATTGAAAGAAGACTGAATTTAACATCAGTGTCATCTTAATAATAATAATAATAATAATAATAATAATAATAGCATGAATAACAGTATAGATATATATATATATGTAATGGAAAATTGTGTTATTCAAGGATGTTCTCTCATCTTAAATGCATATATTGTTTTTGGATAAATTCTGGGGATTAAAGTTTCTTTAATGATATATTTTCATTATGTGGACAGACCTTTGAAATATTTGAAGCAATTTCAGTCTGGTTTCAAACGAAAATGTTTTTATTTTGATACAACTTACGGTATGTATTTCTTTCTAACATTGAGTGAGTGGAATGTAACAGAGTGGCAGAACATCTGCCTTGTGTGCGAATGGTTTCAGGATCTATCCTCAATAACAGTAGTCATATTTAATTGTTTCATCTTTCATCCCTGCATCCATACAGGCTATTTATTTAGATAACCAAGGTTTTTATAATTACATTCAAATGGACAGAATATACCTTTTCTTTGATATACCAATCTTGAACTATTGGTTCAAAAATGCCAACAGCTCTACTGAATACTGTCATGAGGAAAGATCCTGCCACCTATATCACAACATAAATATACAACATGCTAATAGCTTTTAATTTTTATGCATACATATATCATGCATGATTACCATTCTGAGCATAGTATTAGTATTAATACAAGACATACCCAGCAACATTAGCCTTCTCTGAGAAGATTCGCAGCAGGAAATGACCTTCATTTTGTGGCTCGTACGTGGAAGGAACAATGGCGTACGTTCCTGGAGACAGTTTGTGTCGTCCACAAACTTCACGCATGTTGATAAATGTTGGCGATTTGGCAACAGAAGCATTGTACTTGAAAAAGTTCTCATCCAGTGGACCTTGATTTTCATCTGTCAGCTGTAAACATTAACATTCATAATATTAATCACATCATTTTGTATTTCTGTAATGGCAAAGTGTTCTGTGCAGGGGAAAGTTCTACAAGTAACAACAGTGTATAGTTATCGGAACTAGTTGCATGAATGAAAATGCTTATAGTGCCCATATACATTGAATGTTCAAGCATGGCACCCTCAAGAATGGTCTGCTATTGAGGACTGTTCCCAGGGTAGGAACTGACTGTAGTTTATAAGGCAGTATTTTCATAGGGATGTTTAAATGTCCATGATAAATACTAATTCAAACTTTGTACAAATAGCTATTACAAAACGAATAATATTCAATTGCATAGTGAGTAATGAGTGTGAATGCACAACCTTGAAAATAACATCTGATCAGGTATGAAACCGAAACTTTGATCAAATAGTATAATAGTGAAATCATTAGCAAATGTGAACTTATGCTTATTAAGTGTTGTTTCTGTATATATATGCAATCACATGTTATTTCAAATGGTCTTGCCTAACTACCCGCTGCAAGAAACTTTAATAATACGTAGTTGTGTGGTAAGTAGTGAGTGACTGCCTAACCTTGTAGATGACGTAGCCGATGGTGAGGAGGTCAAGTCCTTCCTTCCTCTTCTTGCGTCTGTCCTTCTGAAGCAAAGCGACTATCATCGTACACAGATCATCCTCATCATCATCTGGGTCAGTCAGAGTCACTCGGAACTGGGGATTCGTCCAGAAGGTTTCTGAAAATGTTAAGTATTCGCATACTTACATAGTTGGTCAAAATTGGTAACATCAAACTGTCAGAAGTCTCAGGAATTTTAGCAGGACGATTCAATTTATAAAATTAGGAAGCCTATTCTGTTTTATGTTTTTTCGAAGGATGCACCCCATCTAGGGTGGAATAGCAATATGAACAGTAACGTATACCAAAAGAAAATCACTAACCCAGGAAGTTTCTACAACCACCAGCATTCACCCTGCGGACCCACTCTGCATTCTGTTTGTTCATTTCCCACTTCTTCTTGTCTCCTAGTTCATCCTCATCTAACGAGTCAGGACCAAGATTGCAGATTTCCAACTTGTGGTAATTTGCAGTGAAGTCTTTGTATGACATCCTGAAAAGAGAAAATAAACATCTTTTAACTCTTTCCAAACGATTCCAGTCAACTCAATATAGACATTAGCGACCATGGATGGCCCAGGTATAGTGACACACCATTTAACTGACAAGCTTGTACATTAGACTTAAATCCACGATTAAAACATAATTATTACATACGTTTGCATACTACTCGAACATGTCTATAGTTATGTTAACAAAGCACCCTGATGCATCTCCTATTACTTACCAGAATTCACCATCATCATCAAAGGTGAGACCAATTTCTTGTTTTTCATCCTCAGGAATATACTGCCACTCAGGAGATCTAAAAAGACAAATAATTTAAAATAAACATTTTGTATTAAATTTAAAATATACACTGATTAAGTGGTTGAATACTAACTAAAATATATAAACATAAAAGTTGCTTAAGATAGAATAAAATTGAATATTATGTGTTGTACTAATTAATATAAGGCCATAAATATTTTTTTGATGAGATTCAACATTTCTATTGTACTGATCCCATTAAGCTTTAACATTGACCGAACACGTTAACACCATAAAGGAACAAAACAACACTGGATAATCTATTCTATATATTTCAGTATTAATAATATTACCGATATTTTAATATTAAATTCAAATTATTATCTTCAAAGATAATTCGGTATTCTTACTTGTCACTCCATGCTCCCTTCCACCCTGCCTTGTTAAATAAAAAATATTACATTTTATAAAATAAATCTATTTTCTTACTTGTCGCTCCATGCACCATTCCACTCTGCCTCGTTACCCCACGGGTTCCTGATACGCACCATCGGCATTTGACCTGACATCCTCGGTGTGTTGATATCAACCTTTACAATTAAACAACAACTCATATTTTACACAACATCCTATTTTTAAGAGAAATTTGAAAGGAATTAGTTCTGAAGTTATATAATAAATAGAACATGTGTGTATTGTTATCAAATAACATTTTTGTTTTATCTCATGAAAAGTATCATGACTACCACACTAGTGAAGATATCAACTTCTAGCACAATCAACCCGCAGAAAGGTGCTAGAAAGGGGTGCTAGAAAAACAGTCTAGCACACGTCCCCTAGACGCTAATACGCCCTTTTCATTGGTTATTTCGTCTTGTTGCTTAGAAGGTAGACGGCCGTTGCTACCTTTTATGTCATAATTTTTAGTAGGCTGAACAGAGTGACGTCATGACACCAAATCGTTTTGGAGAAACAAA
>JAUTCZ010054151.1:0-10613 GCA_032273805.1 Melanodrymia brightae | reverse complement strand
CGATCTGGGGGACATGAGAGACATGTTCCCCATACTTTTTGTAGTTGAGGGGACTAACATGCAATGGTCCCCACCCCACTTTTTAGTATAAATAACACATGTCCCCCACCCCACTTTTCTTTAGAAAATGACGCCCATGGTTAACGAATACCTATTTCATTTGTCAATAGGTTTTAAGAAGTCTCCAAATTGTCTGTTAATCTGCATCAGACACATTTAGGGTAAGGCAAATGGCAAGACTAGTTGTAAAATTAATTTGTTTTATGAAACCTGATGATCAGGCTAGGCTGATCACATAAATTAAAGCAAAAGGATAATTCATAAAGATAACATTAAGAAAAGCACTCTAAATTGCTCCCGAATCCGCCTGTAAAAACATTTTCCGGGAAGCATGCCCGGTTGCCACGTGCAACCTCGTAGTTAGTGTGCCCCCTCCTTACCAAAATCCTGCATCCGCCCCTGTTATTGTCTGGCGATTCTCCCGCAACAATCTATACATTTATATTTAGAGTTACTTGCCCTTGGATTTAATGCCTGCCAGTGAACTTTGTAACACGTTGTTTTGAATCTGCAATAATTTTGTTCTTCGACTTCAAGGGCTATCTCTAGCAGTTGCATTGGTATTTACTTGTGAGTTCAGATATATTCTCAGAGAATATATCTTGGCTTTTATTGTCACTTGTGTAATCAATAGATAAATAATTCATAAATTATCCCACAGCTTCAGAAGTTCAGTGGTGGGTGTTGGGGGAGGGGTGGATGTTGGGTGAGGAGTGTGTTGGGGGCTTAGGGTTGGTATGTGTAGGAGGGGCATTTCATGGTATTTGTCACGTCCGTCACGATTGTTTCTCTGTCAAATGTTATGTAAATAAATGGAAATATTATAAGATTTAATTTGTTTGTTTTGTACCTATCCGGTAGTGGCGGTACTACAAATTGAAATTCATAACAGTTGAATTATCTAACAACATAGTGTTTTGTCTTAGCTAACCAAAATGATGAAAAACAATCGTGACAGACGTGACCAATACCATGGAATACCCCACCTGGGAATAGAATGGGTGGCAAGTTGGTCATAAAACATTTGCAGGTTTACATCATCATCATGGGCATGTGAAAAAGGGTGCAAAAATATGACTGGTGAAGACTACAGGCTTAGGCTTAAGAACAAAAGTTTTTCCAGTTTCCTAACTGACCCTTATTTTATGCCGTGACCTTTAAAGTGTTTTAACGAAAACTAAAATATTTTTGCGAAAAAAAAACTGGTGGAGGAAAACAATTTTTTTTGCAGAATTTTCAGACCTGCCTACTCTATTGTTTTCAAGGATGAAACTGGAAGAGCATCTTTTATTTTTTTAGGCATTAAAGTTACAGTCTCATAATTGTAAGTGCTATATTTTGCTATTTTAATATGTATTTATGATATACATACATGTACAACTGCAAATAGATCAATTGCACAAAAAATAGTTAGTATAATTAACAGGAAAAAATTCATTTGTTAATGTAAAGTAAAGTAAAGTTTGTTTTATTTAACGACGCCACTAGAAACACATCGATTATAAATCAGCGGTTATTGGACGTCAGACGCATGGTTATATTGACACATGGTCTCAGAAGAAACATTCTAAGTCCAGCTCCCTAAAATTAATGTAGTCCACGTAGTTCATTGTACCATAAACACATCTTTGATCATTATTACATATTTTACAAACAGGAATGCCTATACAATTCATTTTGAAAAGTGTTTCATTCATCCATATCATATGATGTACAAATTTAAAATCAACTTCCATGCCCTCTGGCCTTTTACACATACTAAATATATTTGACAATACAATCATATTTCCATCTAACGTTAAGGGCATATTGCTGTCAATAACCAATGAATCGATGCATTTATAAACACAGCTGTTGTCCTTGACAGAGTAAACATATAGACCAATGACCACTTCAAAGATGTGATTAATCATAATTAATCAAATAAATATATGACATATACAAGACAAATAATAACATACACATACAATTTTAATGTATTAATTGTATTAATTGTATTAATTGTATTCAAAAACATTTATGTATTTATTGTATAATGTACTATATATGCCTATGAGCCGCAAGGCGTAAAGCAAATAAACTATACTATACTATACAATTAAATTATATACTTTGGAATTATTAACATAGGAATAGACTTCATTTGGAGCAGGTTGGGATGGAGAAACTTTCTTGTGGGTCTCCTTAACAGAGATACGATTTTGAATACAATAATAGTTTTGCCCTTGTGATTTTATAATATAAGTAGTATGTACATGTACAACTGTATTTGTAAAAATAGTTTTCTATGTGAAACTTGACCCGCGTGTTCTCTGTTGACAATTCGCCAGCGTTCAAAACATAAATTCAACTACACTGCAATAAAAACGAACATCTTTTTTAATTCCTGGGTATGAAATTTCCTATAAACGTCGTTCTTTATCTATGTTTACTGGGGTGGATGCGGGCGCTGTGAAAACACACACCGCACTCCACTGGAATCAAATCCCAAGCGTGTATAAGTCACGTGATAGTATACTATTGTTTACAATCCTAGTGAATAGTTAACCTGGATACTTTTTTTTGCTGGAATGCGGAGAAACATTTTATTATAGAATCCCAGATGGCACAACTAAATGAAAGATCTGTTGTTGTGTTCAATGTGTGGCTACACCGCCTTTACTACGAGACACATTATTTCGAAACTGTTATCATATAAAGTTTTTGTCAACAGGTAGATTTAATTAGATTTTTTTTAATGGGTTTCTTGCTTGGCTGGCGACATTGTTACATATAGATAGGAACGGGATCGAAATTAGTTATTGTCATGTTCGATGAGTACCTAGGCGGGTATTTTTTTTAATATTTACTCATAGTTCATTGAACACAAAACACGAAGTACTTAATCGTTTATAACCGGTTGACTGTCCACATACACAATTACTGTAAATGTTCATAAGTTGAACTGGTGAATCATATACATATACATCTCTCGGTCACACCGAGCCACGCAGTTGTGAAGGAAGGCTACCTGTGGGTTTCTTTCTAAATTACTCTGCTCGACGTACTAACACCGACACTGGTATTGTCTTTGATGTCGTCGCCTACCTGTAATGCATAAACAGGTGCCGGTATGTGAAACGAACAAACCATTCCTGCGATTGTGTCTCATCTGTGGGTATTTGACCGTGACCCATGTGTCAGTTTGCATTCCGAGACATATAAATCACTTTCAACGTTTGCTACTTTTGAACAGCAGCAGCCAGCGCTAGTAAGTAAGTAAGCGAGTCGCCTGAGCTGCAGCGTCACGGATTTCTACCTGGACGTGGACGGCGATACCTGCAGCTTCTACCTGTGATAATGAGCGCCAGGTGAGAGGGTTGGTCAGTCAGTCAGATAGACAGTCAGTGAGAGCGAGGCGAGTAGCGGACAACAGTGCAACGTGTGTATCACTATCCAACCTGCTCACCGCTCACGTTTAACTAACTAACTAACTTACTACTTGTTGTGTACTATTTCCCTGGATACCTTTAGTGTTGACAACTTACAGTTTGGACAGGTAAGAAGATATCAACTTACATTATTGTATGTATGTTGTTATGGGATTCTTGTTATGATATTCATAAATGTTTTATTTTAGAGAGTGCAGGCTTTGGATTGTTTATATTATGTACAGGATACAGCTTTAAGAAGGCGTTAGGGTATAACTGTATAAAACCGTTAACAGATTATAAAATAAAACCCAAATATATGTATATATTATTATATACATGCACTGCATGCAGGTGTGTAAAACTAATGAAGAAGGATGTGTTTTACAGAACCTGCTGTGAAAGTCAAGTTGTTCGTTGTGTATCATTTTTTTTAACGCGATCATTTAGTTTTGTATCCAAACGAAATTTGTGAGCAAACTTTTATTACTATACTAAACTGAAAGACATGAGTTACATAAACCTGATTCCCAGGCATTATGTCCATGTTGCTTCAAGAATTTAAAACATGTTTTTACAGATTATGATATTTTCATATAACGAGCAATCAAGCACCTATTGATAACAATTATTACAAACTTACGCCCTATATATGCTAGTTATAAAACAAATGTTTCTACTAGTATAGCCGGAAATCCACTAGCTAGGACCGAAGGCTTGTGAATTAGTGAACCATGAATTTAATATAAAACAAGAGCAAATATATGGTTTAATCTTAAACGCAGGCATACTGCATTGTAAGGATTCTTAAAAGGGTGGTTCTCTATCCCGACCCCTACATCATGGCCACGCCTTAGTGATAAGCCTATACCTGTTGGTTACCCAATCCATTCACATGTTTCCATTCGTTAAAAATACAAAGAAAATCCTGTTTTACTGACAGCACATTCCTGGCATATCAGATCTATTGAAAATTAATGCACGTTCATACATCATTGTTGATTAGTCCTACCGAGTTAGCTTGCATTTGTCTACGATTGTCGGGGAGGGCGGCCACCCATTGTGAACATTCTCCAACTTGTCACAACTATGACGCAATGGCTATTAGTCAGGTATTCGCTATTGTTTGAAGAGTTTTAACACTGGATTGGTCCGTGTTATCCGAGGACCTTTGTACACTCCCGTCAAATTAACGTGTTTGTTTGGCTGTTTAGATGACACATGCATTGCACACTAATTACCAACACACCCAGCGGATGATCAAAATTAGAATATTAGCGGGTTTTAATAAACGCGGTTTATAATTAATGTAGGCTCTGTTTACAGTATACATGTATGTTATATGCATGTAGTCTGGGGAGGTTCGATGTATGCCAGAACTATATGATAGTATTTTCTAGTAAATGTACTTTTTTTTCAGTTCCGATTTCACATATATCTTTTTCCGTAGACATTGAAAATGCACCACTAAAGACAATGATTGATGCTTAAACAATATTCGATTTCATAGATAAACAAGCCGTATTTTTATTAATTAATTTCTCTCTTCGATTTATATTATAGTCAAACGAATTTTTCACAATAAATTCAACATAAAATACAAACTAATTATTGTGTTTCTGTTGTCACTGTATATACAATTTTAAAGATACCAAAATACAAGTATTCCCTAAGTCGTAATAAAAATAATACATTTTATTTTGTTTTGCTGTACTTATTGTAGGATTTTTAAAAACTTAGTTACTCGTTCATGTTTTCTATTCACTGGTTAATATCGACATTACAAACACTTTAAAAAAACTTGCAAATTTGTTAATGCAAGTTCTTAAAATGCGATCCATTACGGGGAATTTGAAAATGACGTTTTATTAAGCTTGTAGCTTAAGGCAACAAATGAATTGAATTGAGCACATTGTTATGACATACGTACATACTTTTATTATTCACATTCTCCTCGCTGAATACAAATTTGAATTACATAATTATCCTCTTGTCCAAAATTAAATTATTAAAAAATTCTCAATTAATTGTTGGCAGTAGGTCTTTAATAACCCCGTCCCGTGCACACACCCCAGAACCGAGTTTAGCATCGAGACAATCTTTCTGGACAGGAAAGACGTATAATGTGCATGTAGCGTTTGAGAATAGGCACACAACAAACATGATCATAGTCATACTATTTTATAGAGAATCACTCGAAAATAGCGATCACGTGACGAAGTAATAGAGCGAGATATACGAGAAAATACTGTCCTTAGTTATTTACATAATTACACACGTTTAAAACTTTATATGATTATGAACATTAACAGAAGAGTCAAAATGTCTCATTATATTATGTAAAATTCCTGACCTACTTCATACATCGTCACTCAAAGTTAATATAGAATTTAATACGTCGCCAAAACCTTAAGCTAATTAGTTCGAACACGTCTAAGGGCACGTTATTGTTGAACGACGCAGCAGAGCGGAAACGTTTGGCGCCAAACTTGGTGATTGGGGATCTTTAAACATACTTTCCGCTATCCGTTTTACGTTCGTTCATTGTAAAACACTGTCCACTATAGTACAGAAGTATTATAATTGTTAACTTTACACTTCTATTGAGTAATACATATTAAAAATATACATATATATATATATGACACGTTAAGTCCTTCACAAGTCTGGAGATAGCGCGTATTTTCAATATCTACGTTTTTCTGTCGGAGCGCCCAGCTCTACTGTTTTAATACGAGTCTGCTATATAGGCAAAGCTATGTTGTAACTAATTGTAACCGCAGTCTGACGTGACATTTAGGCTTTTCTCACTGTGCCGCAACCAAGCTAATCCTCGGATAATGCACATCCTTTGTGGGGTGTAGTGTGGAAGCTACAGGATGCCGCAGATAACACACCCACGTGCAACATTCACCAGTCGCATGTCCAGTCTCACAGTGATGTAGATGGCGCTGCTGGTATATTGAACTCCGTGATTTAGTGGGACGCGCTCACAGTTCCTTCCAGTGCTATAATAGTATATATTTTTTCTGTGACTGTTAGGCAACAATTGTATAAAATACTCTCTTGTGTTTACTTCGTTATTGTGAGTATGAGCGTCGCTTGATCGAGGATAGTATTATAGTCTGGGAGAATTTGAGTTTACTCGTCTGTACAATCACTGATCCATGGCCTTTGTATTCAGCAAAACTCCAGAGTTGTTTTTTTGAATGCAGTTAAACATGGAATATCACGCATACCTTTGTTATGACTAATGTCAGGACATATGTGAACATGCATGGCGAAGGGATATAACTTGTTACCAGAGAAAGATGAAGTGTTTGTTTAAAGACACAACACAAGAACATACTGGTTAATTATAATGTTTGTAAGAATCCCGTTTGTAAACACTTCAAATGTAACCGGCAGGGCTTCTAGAATTTTTTTGGCCAGTAGATTTGAAAATTCACTGGCCATGCTTTAAATGAAAGTACATCATGTATTTGTTTACTGGCCTGAGTCAGAAAATCACTGGCCTTGGACATCGGGCCACCGTATTCTAGAACCTCTGGACTACTGCTAACCATTGTTTGGTGTTCTGTGTGTAAATAAATATAGTTCTGTTCTATTCTGCTATTGGATGTGAAACACAGTGATCAGAAGAAACCCATTGCCCCCACACAGGCTGTGCTTTTTCGATTGACAGCAAAATATAATTTACAGTTATTTCTGCGGCTTAGACGGTCCAGGGCCGTAGCTAGTGGGTGAGGGAAGGGGGCTATTGCCCCCCCTTCCCAAATTCTAGATTTAAACATTTTTTGGGGGCATGATCCCCTACTGTCTTGTACCTTCCATGATTGTTCGTTCCAAGAATAAATCTACCCCCTGCCCCCACACAACAAATCCTAGCTACGGCTCTGTCCAGGACTTAATATATCCGTGCCGGTCGAAACTACTGCAGTTATGCATGTCTTAATAGTATAGAGAAGTAAGTTAATTTACATGCTATGGACGTGGGCACCATTGATGCAATAAGCCATGAATTAATAAATGATAAACGCGAAATTCACTCAGTGAATAATAGAAGCACGTTATAGCCGTGACAGGGTCATGGGAAGATACTGTTTCTTCTGACCCCCGCGGAGTGGCGTTGTGTAAGACGACACCGTTACAACCTGCACAGCGACGTGAAACGACCACGTGTCCACCACGTATACGTACACACATCTTTACAATAGACGTTTAAAAAAAACGCCAACGCATGCACACTCCAGCGGATAATATCGTCTATCTATTTACATCCGACAACAGGACGTTACCTAATTTCAGGACAAGGAGGAAAGAGAAAAAAATGGGTGTAGAATATCGGAATAACAGGCCGGGAACGTATTATTCAATACATGTATAATTATAAACGTTTATATGTATAGGCCAGCGTTATGTACCGTTTTCTAGGGTTAGAGGTTCAAACTTTTTTTCTGGTCTCCATTGCTCGTGGTACTGCCGTGCATTTACAAATTCTGTGAGCAATCAGAAATTTTTGCTCAAAAAAAGATAAAACGTCCGTCAAAACAATAATTTTCGTTTTTATGTAATTTGGACTATGTGGAAATATAGCACGATCTAGCATGGTGTTTCATTTCCCTCTGTAGTCAATTCAAAATGCAATTTTAAAACCACTTCTTTCTTTGTATACCCATTGCTGTTTTTCGGTATATATGGGGAAAACGGTTCCTTCTGAGACCATGTGTAGACATAACCGTGTGATCGACATCCAATAACCACTGCATAGGAATCAATGTGCTTCATCAGTCGTATCGTGTCGTTAAACAAACCAACTCTAGTTAGTTACTCCTATACACGACAACACAGTAATTCGCCGTAATAAAATCATACGTGAATAATAAAAAAAAAGATCCATACGTGGACAGCTATTCTATGTTAGCTCATTTGACTATTTCTCTTTGAATACAAAGAGACCAGCTTCACGTGAAATGACATAAACGTTTGCTTACACATGGACTTCGCGTTAACTTGAATATTTTAACAATCGTAGGAACGCAGACTGCTGTATACAGTCGTAGTAATACCACACACGTAGAACTCAACTCAATACACACGAAAACAAATACCCACAGTTCTCTGCATTATTATTCAGTTTAATTGCCGCTTTTTCGTGTTTGTAACAAGCATTATATAATTATATGTCTCCTTTCTATGTCTTATTTCCCTCTTGTTCCACGCCTCCTCCCCCATCTCCCTGCCCCATCTCTCTCGCTCTCTCTCTCTCTCTCTCTCTATCTTTAGCTGAGAATCATATGCGCTTGGACAAAGTATAGTGTTTTAAAACGATTTGTCGACTCGCAACCTCCCTTTGTCTACGGGTCTACCCTATACAGTTAGGTATAATATTTTGTAGCAGTGTTGATTTAAAGTGCTCCTCATACTGGCTATATTTGGAGCCGACGTAGGGACTAGTACTTGTTGTGTATATCTATATTATGTGTCTATTTTCGATTTAAAGTTCTCCTACTGGCTTCAGCTAGTGGAGATTTCTCTGTGGCATCTCTACTTTGTTTCCGACTGTGCCTTGTGCAGAGATATGCATTTGGCCATGTTATTGTTTCGTTGCTTAGGTATAAATGATCCCTTGATGCTCATCTTTGTGGCGACAGGGGGGTGGGGGGTGTTTTCGGAAACAATGTGTCGAAATCACCGTATGTTTGATCACTTATTTAAGCAATGCGCTCCAGAAATACAAATATGTGACAAATAACATTATCTGCGCAAGCACGGTAGCATTCTTCTTAAAACTAGGTATTGTGCCTTTAACATGCATTCCTTTCGTTTCTTAACTTGGCATTCATTATACACCTGCATGAATAGTGCATAAGATATCCAGCTCACTAGATGCAGTTGCATCAAAGGACTTTGTCTCTGTGTTTGTGATAATTGAAGCACAAATGAAAGGTTTTAATTTCCACATCCAGATTTTATTACCAATAGCGTGTTTGTATTAACATAAAACGTGTCTAGAGTCACACGTACTACATGCACATACGTCATAAACATACTAATGGTTTAATATAAAACCCAGTAGACTGCGGCCTACACAGTATACACTATGAGAGCCGTGTAACGGTTATCTCTTTATCTTCTTTTATTTCTTCTCTGTTTTTAAAGTTTTTTTTATTGTTTACAGGACATCTTTAATGATGTCAGGTTCGGGGAGCCTCGAGGCACGTTCATGAAAAGTAAAAGTAAAGTTTGTTTTATTTAACAGCGCCACTAGAAACACATCGATTATAAATCAGCGGTCATTGGACGTCAGACGCATGGTTATATTGACACATGGTCTCAGAGGAAACCCGCTGTCGCCGCATCTTGTTACCGAGAAACAGCAAGGGGTATTTTATGTGCACTAGCCCATAGACAGGATAGCACACACCACGAACTTTGATAAACCAGTCGTGGATCACTGGTTGGAACGGAACATAGCCCACAACATATTTTGCGATGTGGAGGATCGATCCCAAGACCCATCCCGCCACAGGCAGACACTTTACATCTAGACTACGTCCCGCTCCCCTCTAGCAACACCCCGACCCCAACGCCAATGTGTATGCTATGTAGAGAATTAGTCGCCTAAATGAAAATGTGTAATACAAGACGACCAACGAGTATGTAGAAAATTCAACATTTTATTTACAAACATAGTTATATAATTATAAAATATGCATATTAATACTGGTAAACTATTAATAAACTATTTGATATAGGACTAACAGTTTAAGGATGTATGAGGAAATGTCATATTGCGACTATAATTATTATGATATGGTTACTACATGTATGTGTATTACAAGCGTCAGACTACCTGTCCATGATGGTTACTATGTAGTGCATTGTGTATTACAAGCGTCAGACCAGCTGTCCCGCGTTCTTTAACGTTCATAGGTCAATCAGTTTGGCGCGAATAGCACGACCACGTGACCATGGGGTGAAGTGAGTTTGAAAGAAGCTCGCGTGTTTCTAGCTAATCGATCATTTCTTATCATTAAATTGGCAAAACTAAGAAGGTTTCTATTATAAACCACCCTACATTACAATTAAAAATCACTCAACGTTTCGTTAACTAAATGTTAACATCATCAGGAGAGAAAC
>JAUTCZ010054140.1:0-10617 GCA_032273805.1 Melanodrymia brightae | reverse complement strand
ATTCTGTCTATGGGATAGTGCACATAAAAGACCCCTTGCTGTTTTTCGGTAAGAGTAGCCCATGAAGCTGCGACAGCAGGTTTCCTCTGAGACCATGTGTCAATATAACCATGCATCTGACGTGTTTCTAGTGGCATCGTTAAATAAAACAAACTTGACTTTTTACTGTATACATGTATACCAAATGTCCAAATCTGCATCTATTTTGATGCCATATAACTATTGTTTTTACTATTACAGGTACTATAGTTTCCAATTAGGTTCTCTGGAGGATTGGATTTTGATAATCTCAATCTTTTGTTTAAATCAGACCTGATATCCTATCTTTCATTTTAAATCTGTAAACATTTAAATTACGGTAAAACGGATAATATTCACATTTCTGTAATTTTTTCAATTTTCACCTTTGTAATTTGACGTAAAAAATTACAATCATTCGAATAATTACTAGTAATGACAACTACAGGAAAATACAACAATTTCTCTTATGCAAAGCAAAAAATTACATAATATTATCGCAAGTTGATCATTTTTTTCCAAATCACTAAAATTTACAGCTGTGTCTACTAGCTAACAAAGTGTTCCAGTGATGTCGTTAAACAAACAAACTTTATCTTTTTACCTTGCGCAGGGTTGAGCATAAGGAATAATCTTTATCCTGTCAAATTTTTTGGTATCATTGTATATAAAATGTGTTCTTGTCATTGTATATAACTATGTAATAATAATGCTTTGTCCTCCTATGCCATTGTGGAATGGCCGGAGTGTACCGGTAATAAATTCTGTTCTATCCTGATAAAAAAAAACTAAAAAAAAACTAAAAAATTACAGCTGTGAATATTTCCCATTTTACAGGAGCTTCCAGCATTGGGCTTTATCTCCAATATATTTACAGAAGGAATTGTGCATGTGTCGGAGACCTTTCGTTTCATATTCTTTTCACGCTTTCTAGAACTCTTTTTTTCAGCCTTGCTAGTTTGAATTGCTAGACAAGAGCATGTTGTGAACTGTTACTAACTGCATGTCAGCCCAAAATGCTAATTCAAAAATTTGAATTTGTTTTATGTTGAAGTCTTTTTTTTTCAGGAATAGAATACTGGTAATGTTGATATTGTATTTCGTATTGAAATTATCACATTACATGTATACACGTAGATGTTATTCCTGTTATTAACTTTATTGTTCAAAATATTGGTGGCTCATTAACTTGGGTAGATGGCAGCATCTGTTCTTCCCCTGAAAAAAATTCAACAATTTATTAAGCAAACATTTAAGAGTCGTCTCCCTTTTGACTGCCTTTCAGATGGGATTTGTAAAATATTAGACCGAATTATTCAATATTCCTCTGCAAATAGTCAGCAGGAGAAGAAGAGTTTTTCCCAAGAGTATATAATCATGACTCTTAACAGCTAAGGTAACGCCATACAAATTAGTGTGTTTAGTTATACAGTTTGTGGGTTTCTCCTGAGGATGTTAGTTTTTAACTGACAAAATGTCCACAATATACACATTTTATTAACTTTTATGAAGGTTTCAGTTGAAACAAATATTTTTTAATTTTAGCAAATTTTAAAATTATTTATAACAATTAAATTTGTTAGTTATGAAACTTATAGTATCACCACTCTATTGACAGTTTTCATTGGCACATGAAATAATTTTCAGTAGATTTTGTCACATACACAGGTATACTTTTGGTCACAATTATTATGTTGGTATTTGGATTTGTAAGCCATCAAATAAGGCTTCAATTTCGCACAGTGTATGTGATGTTGTGTTACAGGGAAAAAGAGGGTCGAAGGGCCGGTCTGGGGGTAGTTATGACACTGTTAGAAACTTCCCTGCTGGGTACATCCAGGGTCCCCCTGGAACCCCGGGTGCTCCAGGGAAGAAGGTGAGAGTTGCGGGCGGAATCTGAAAGATCTGAAAGCTACCTCTAGCTCTGCAATGCTTTGCCATGACTATGCGCACCTGTGAGCCAGTAACATTATCATTTTAGTCTTCTTCATTTTAACTGCCTATTATTTCTTGATATGAATCGTAGCCTATTTTTGTAATATGTATATATATATATATTTAAAAAAATATATGCAATGTTTGCTGTTCACGAAATGGGATTTTTGCACATAAATCCAAGTCTTTTTTTGTGGAATGGTGCCAAAATTCTATTTTGAACACATTTTGTATGCTTATCACTTTTTGCTGCAGTCACAGCAAGTAAAATAAATTTTTTATAAACATTTATTTTCAACATTTTCAATGCATAAATTATGACATAATATTAAAAATTTTAACATATTCACATTATGTTATATTTTGTTAAAAATATTTTAAATAATTTTAATTGAAAAATCTTTATACCGCTAGACCTACAATGACAGCAGTTTTTTTTTTTGATGGACATTGGTTTATACAGAATAACATGGTTTAAATTGAATAAAAACTTGCTGTTTGATTGAAGCAAGGTGAATGAAATTGGGTCACAGGTGACTGCAGCAAAGAATCGTAGCCACCCAGAATCATTGAGCAAGTGAAATAAGTTTATTCAGACTGAGTAATTTAAAATTCTATAAAGACTGAGTACTGCATATTGGCAATGTTTGTAAATATACATCTGTATATTTTTTAAAATGGGTTGTATTAGTAAATTTGTCCATAAAGATATTTACCTGATACTGATATTTTAAAATACTTAATTCTCGTTTAATATACATACTTTATGAACATTAGAATTGTCAACAACAAAAAGTAAAAAAATAATCAATTTAAAAAATATGAAACAAAAATTAATAATTTGAATACTCCAGTACTTGTCTGGAACTGAACAAAAAAGTAAAAGAAAAATTTTAATTCTGAAATATAAAACAAAAATTGAAAATTTTAATTACTCCAGTATTTGTCTCGAACTGCAAAATGATTCTTAGTGGCGAGGAAAGAATTAAAATTATTGTGCAAAAAAAACAAGCTGACACTCTCAATAGTATCGTCATCATTCAAAGCGTGGAAGAACATGCCGGATGGAAGTTAAAAGAAAAAGCAGTCGCAGGACTAAACGAATTAGTTCCGATGTCCCGGAATTTAACATGGCTCATTTCTTACAAGACGGAAAGCACAGACGAGAATCTCCGGAACCGTTTGAATCAAAACGGGAATTAATTCCTCTCAATCGGTGTCACGAAATGATGAAGGTATCCTAGAGAGGTCAACGCATTCGACCAATGACTCCACTAACAGAACACATGTATTTGCTGCAGTCACATACAGACACTCTTTTTTTGTGTGTAAATTTATACCACTAATGCAGTTATATTTCAGATTTTATAGTGGCATACACAAAGTTCTGATTTACTCGTTTCAATATAAATATTTTGGTTACATATATGGCTAAAACCGGAAAGGATTCTTTTATTTAATTTTCATAATTTTTAAGCTTAAGTAACTAATTTAATTCAAATTGTATTAACGTAACCAAAAACAAAATTTTGTTGTCAATCTGAAAAATAAGAATGGATTGGCTATTTTATCTCTCGTTTTGATTCACTTTATAAACAAAATTATGTTAAATTTTCCCAAAAAAATTCTGATTGTGTATAAAATTTACATTGACATAAAAATACCTGTGATTGAGATTATCCCTTTTAAAAATAGTTTTATGACTTTAATGATTTCTCATCTCAACCACATGCATCTTCTTACAGAGAATCCTGCGTATTTGCGAGCTAATCATTATTGTGTCAAAACGTTTTTGTGGGATATTAATTAAAAATATATTCTTTACAAATTAATATGAATACAAAAGTAAGTTTGTAAAAAAGATATGCAGTGAATATAATGCAACTTTGTGAATTCTACTTAATACTAATATTACTCTTTGTTTAGTTAAAATTAATAACTAACTTGTGATTACTGGAACCATCATCTGTGTCCAAACATGTATCAGTAGTTGTAATACCAAACCGTAAAATATCACATTGTGGTGTAATAATTACAGAATACTCAACGAGCTGTGAGGCAATACATTTTCCTTGCATGATTGAAGGTCGTGGTTCTGCTTTGAGAGCCTTTGGCGAGAGAAGGAGAATGTTGATTCACGAGAGTAAGTTAAACTGTATTGCCGAGTAGCTAGTTTGGTATTCTATTTATTACCCGGTGTCTATTGTCATTGTGATGTTGTACATGTGTAATAAATGAAAATATCTAACCAATACATAATCACTTTAATGTATATTTTGTTTCAAATGTATAAAGCAAACAATTCTAAAATTAGTTTAATTGAGAAATACAACATGTACTAATAATTTATTTCACAAACAAAAATAAGGAAAGAATTTTTAAAAGATAGAATATATCCTATAAGAATGCATATTGATAATTTTATTACATTTGTTACAGATCAATTAGATAAATACATGTACCCAGGCCCGTAGCCAATGGGGTGTCGGGTATCGGTGACTTTTTATTTATTTCAATATTTAAAAAATTGGTTTTTTTATATCGCGCCCTGTTGTGAGGCACTTCGTATCTCGCCATAAGCCTAAATGCCCCCCCGTCCTCTCAAAATCCTGACTACGGGCCTGGGTCACTACCTGTACCTGTACATTTGGTATCAAACTATATTCCAGTATTCACTTTTGATAAATTTCAACCTTTTGACAAAGGGAAATAACTTGTATTGGTGGTGGTGTTTCTAGGGACTGATAACTCTCCTAATTATATCTCTTGAAACTTTGGCTTATACATACATGTGGTGTTGAAATTTATGCTGAAGTTATTGAATGATGAAATGTAATGTAATTTTTTCAAAACATTTATGCCAAACAAATTGTGACCTTTTCAAATTCGGTAAATAAATATTTAAAATCTTATAACTATATCTTAAATTGAAATGTCTTATATTTTTAAACTTTAAAAACGGTATTAAAAATACCGTAAGAGATTGATTTTTATATGAAAATATGGACAAATTTAATGTTTTGAAATGTATGTACCGTATATAATTATATATAATATTTTAATATATTCTATTGTGTATCAAATTAAATTTTTGTATATGTTTTTTTGTATCTAAAACATCCAAGTTCATGACATATTTAAATATTTATCAGAATGAGTACATGTAGTTAAATATTCAACACTGATGTATTTGCTTTGCTTACTCATACATCGTAATCAAAAAAAAAATATATATATTTACATCTATATTTCTAACCTCACCACATACTGAAATTTACCATTTCACAAGTTTATTATATTTAATTATTTAATCTTTAAATATATTGGCACTGTTGCAAAAACATGTAGCATAAATTATGTAAAATAATTGAATAAAAATATTAATTGCTAATATATATGTATTATTGAAAGTTAAAAACATGTGCCTTATTATGCTTGATTCAGTTTTTCTCCATTTTATGAAATAACTATATCACTATATAAATAAATAAATAAATAAATATATATATAGCTATCTGAGTATATATTAAAATGATTGTTTGCATTGTTTCATGGTAAAATAAATGTTGCATTATATTTATTTCAGGAATTCCATTGATACAAATAAATAAATGATGATGCATATCCAACAACCAATCAAACCACAGTTTACTAATTCAAAAATTGTCACACTTACCTATGTCCATTTTTATTGTTTTGTTAGCATTTATTGGCTTATTAATTGTAATAAATGTTCTCAGGAGAGTGATTGCTCACCTGGCATCATTTCAGGAGAGTGATCTTCAGTTGTCTTTGTTTGTGCTCACGGCAAAATATGTTGGTAGTTCAAGATACTATAACTTTTCATTGCTCATGAAGATAACCAGTTTGGTCAAACATATACATGTACTCCAGATTATTCGAAATTACAGAGTTTGAGATAAATGCATTTTTAATGTACAATATTTTCTCAAAATTTGGTAATATATTATAAATCTTTGTTTTATTAATTGTAACATGAACGTTTGTGCATGATGTATTGAATAATGTATTGAATAATAAATTTTATATTGTAAATTTTATGTTGTGAATTTTATGTTGTGAATTTTATATTACTTTGCAGGTTCCATGACTCAATCTGACACTTAACTCTACAACTATTTTTGACTAATGATGGTAGATGTACATGTGCATGATGTATTATTGGCAATATCATGAAACAGCCCGGTCAATTGCAATTCATTGTGTGTAATAATTATGTATAACCAAGTTATTTGAGACTGGGCTATATGACGATAATATTACCGTATTATTCAGTATTACAAACTGAATAATGCTTTTTGTGTTTTTCAGACATCACTTCATTTTGTTGTTTTCTTTGACGATTATTATGTTCTGTGTTTGTTTTGTTTAGGGTAGAATTGGATTATTATGTTCTGTGTTTGTTTGTTTTGTTTAGGGTAGAATTGGACTTCCAGGGGCACCCGGACCCACGGGTGAGAACGGGGAAAGGGGCAAGCGGGGTAAACGGGTAAATAATCCAGCCTGCCTGCTTTCCTTGGCATCTTGTGCTAGTGTGTGTGCATGCAGTCTTGTTCTTTATCATCAGTGTATTGACACGGAGATGATGTTCAGTTGTGTTCATTTATAGGTGTACGTAAAATGATAGTTAAAATCTGAAATAACAGAATTGACATTTGGGATAATGAAAAAGTGGATAAATTTGGTGCAAGAAGATAATGTTCAGTTGTGTTTATAGGTGTACATAAAAATAGTAGTTAAGCTTGAAATAATAAAATGGACGTTTGGGATGATTGAAAAATTATGTGAATTTTATCTAATGCCATAATAATATATTTGTTTGTCCAATTTATTTCATAATGAGGGCAGTGGAAATTCTGCATATCGAGTATCGTATGTGTTTAAATAGAAACAAAATGGCTTTTTTTTAGGCCTTTATCCTTTGTCCAGGAAGGGATGACATCTAGATTATATTTTACTGTGACTTAATCCTAATTATGGATGATATCTGAAATTTTAATTCATGTCTAACTATTAGTTGTAAAATATTACTTCAGATTTTGTAGTTTAACCAGTTCGGTGTTGGTGTAATGCAAACAGTGTTTGCTCTCTGATGATGAGTAATGCGGTTGTACCAAAAAAACATACCATCTGATCACTGACAACATTTTACATTAAATAAAGCTATTGAAGTCCATGCTTTATCCAAAACATATATGGCCTGTTCCAGCCATTTAAACTATTATTAGATTTTAATGAACATGTTAAGACATAAATATAAGTTTTTTATTAAAATAAACATTATAATTAGTTATCAATATTAATGTTTACTATTAAATGAATATATATTAAGCATAAATAGTTTATTTTAAGAGCATCAACTGAATATCACTTCGTGAATTTTGTCCTTTTCTGTGATTTGCATGTCTTGATTTTTATTGTATATAAACTTCAGTTTTGTCTTTGTAATGGAATGATATTTGTATGAAATATTCACAGTCAGTATTGTGTGGAGGTCAATGTATTGTGAGTTTGGTTCATACACGTATATTAATTTAGCTTTAGGTTTGGTTGTATAGCATTTTTGAAAAAACGAATGTTGTTTATTGTGTTAAACCATAACTGCTGTATACAGTGCACAGTGATGGCAACTATTTTGAGTAAATTAAATGTAGGCCTGTAAGATAGTTTAAAAACTACTACATATGCTGCATGGTAAACACTAATCATATTCTCGAGATAAAATTTGGACAACTCTTGAATTTGGATAGCAGTAAAAAAAAATATCAAATTTACGCAAAAATGTTTTTTGAAAATATGGACAACATTATAAAAAAATATATATTGAGATTATAAATGTTTATTTATAAAAAGTCAAAATTATTGAAAGAATATGGTAAGTGATATATGCAATAATTATATTAAATGGATTGAGTCAGAATTATGTTTAATGACACGGTTCTATCTGGTACATGCAAACTGTTATAGGAGTTTAAATCCTATGAACCAACTATTTAATACATATTAATTTGATATCTTTTTATAAATGTAAAAATATTTATCATGTGTTATATATACATGTAGTTACAAAGAATTTCTTCTAAAAGACCATATGAAGCAACATGATTTTACTTCTGTTCAAGAGGAAAGAAAAAGAATGCTGATTCAGTTGTCAAGGTATCACAATTTGATCTTCACAAGAAGAGCTACAATAGTCTGTCATCAAGGTTAACAGAAAAGAAAAATGAATAGCTATAATTATTTTGAAATGATTGTTACATAATTTGTTGCTTAATCTTTATAATTGGTGAGCAGGTTATTACTTTAATTGGATGGATTATAGTTCCTGAAAATATCTGATTTGAAGAATTCAAATTTTAATCATTACTCAAAATTGAAATTGTAACCTATTTACTGTTGAATGTTTTGGAGGTGCATGTGCGTCTATGCATGTTTTTGTTTTCATGTATCTGTGCTATTGTGAAAATTGTGTTTAGTTAAGTAATCTTCAGAACCAAAAATACCAAAAAAACATGACAAATATTATCTGATTAGAATTTTTTAAATGTGTAGCATTCAAATTAAATGAACAGACCAGTACTAACACATCTTTTTTTTAAATTTGAAAAAACATGGTCATATCTAAAGTGACTTTATTATAAGTAATAACTTCACTGTAAATTTATGGATTAAAATTATAAATGTGAAACTTTGGTGGACTTTTGGCATTGAAAGACAAAGTTGACTTTTTGCCATAATTTATTCTTCTGTAATTGAGATCCATTTGTATCACAAATTGAATATACTCTAATGGATACAACGAAATATATTGCATTATGAATATGAGGGGAATATTTTATGTAACAGTTCTACATATTATAGTTCACAAATATAATTCATAAGATGATTTTGTGCTATTCATACAGAAGGCCTTGAGATATTTACTGAATGGTGCATGCAGTACACATGTTATTATTTGTCAGTGAATTATGTTAATGAATTGTGCTTTTGTATAGTAATCTAATTTCCAACTATTGTATTTCTATTTTTCTACCTTTTCCCAGCTTTCTAGAATTACTATCTTAAGTCTTTTTCGTGTCGGTAAAATTTAAGAAAATTAAAGAATTATTGAGAAAGTAAATTCTTTTTGGCATATGTACATGTATATTAATTATTACATGAATTTGTTTTTTAAAAAGTTATTCTTTTTGCTGAAACTACAAGTAAACATTATTTTGTTTGTATTTTTGTTATGACTTACAATGAAAATACAGTATTTTAAATGATTTATGTTTAGCAGTACATCTACATCAACATTTATTTTATAAATTTATCCTCGATACATAGATGTATAAAAGATTATTGATATAATAAATACATGAGTGTATCAAAACTTTTAAAAGTGTGACTTATTATTACAAAAACATAATAACAGCAACTGTTTAACAATAAGTCCACATGTACTCTTAATACTACCGTAATACATGTAGTAGACAACTTACTGCATAAAATTACCATTCAAAATATTGTTATCTATTGTTAGGGACGACGGGGACATAGGGGTGAAAAGGGTAATTTTGGTCGATTTGGATTCCCAGGTCCTCAGGGTCCCCCAGGGACCATAGGACCCAAGGGAGAGAAAGGAGCGTTTGGTCTTCCAGGACAACAGGTAGGTGAAGTTACTAGTACCGGCTAAATCCTTGTCTTAGATCTCAGATAATTATTATTACATTGAAATGAATTTATAATTTTGTTAGGTTTATTCAGTTTCGGTCTTCTTTTTTGATAACAGCTTTGGAATGTTTAAATAAAATATTCATAGATGTATTCTTTTTATGTTTAAAAAATATGTTTTTAATTATTTCGTTGTATAATGACTTTGTCTTTTCCTACAACAGGGAATATTTTTACAATAGGTGGCGCTAATAATCAACCATCGTTATAGTCTCGATAAACCAGACCATAGTCTGCAATTGAAATTCTGGTTGAAATTCTTAATACTGTACTTAAGTCATCAATACTTCTGACTCATTTCTTACGGTGCCCCCTGTTACAGAAATGTTCCCTATTGACTAGTTTAATATACATATAATTATACGTAATTAACATTTTGTTCCAAAATTTGTTTTGTTTGTACACAAAGAATGTTTATTGTTTTATCTTCAATTTGTATGTAAATATTAAATGGATAATTCATGTGATGAAGTATTCACACAACAGGGAGCGAAGGGGTCGTTTGGTGAGCCAGGTCGGAATGGAGTAGACGGAAGAATGGGTGTTACGGGTCCTCCAGTGAGTGTATTTATATCTTGTATCGTTTTCGACTGCTAAACAGATATTAATAAACTCGATTGAATGTGTTGCGCATAGCATTCATGTCATAAATATATATTTAATTTTTATTACCGGTATATGTAAAGTTTCATCTTCTTTTTGTTTGTGCTTAAAAAAGAAAAATATTTACTAAATATACAGCAATAATGATGCAGTTACTGTATTTGTGACCCACTCTCACAATACCCATAATAAGTCACTGGGACCGTTTTCAGCTACAGCGCAAACACTGACGTGGGGTCCATTTTGGGTTAAAATAACTTTTTTCCATTTATATACACATGGGGTATTTAGCTTTCATATTCTTGCAGCTTTTTGATGAAATTAGCA
>JAUTCZ010054129.1:0-10619 GCA_032273805.1 Melanodrymia brightae | reverse complement strand
CCGTGAGGTCGGACAAGGAAACGATGATGTTGTATTCCACAGCTGCGGTGTCGCTGTTGTCGAAGATCTCACTCGTTACAGGATCTCCAGAACAATCCTGATTCGTGCACACAAACCCAGCTTCCTTCTTCACTTCTCGCCGACACTTTGAGCTGAACACACAACAACATGTATCTATCACGGGAAATATTAACTAAATATTTTACAACTGAATGAATGGTGGAGACAAGTGGATGGATCAGTTTGGGAATATGCAAGAGACTTTGATTTTACTTCAATCCCAAATATTTGATACACACTACAGGACAGATGGGTTTGTTTGACAACACCACTGGAGCACATTGATTAACAGCTATTGGATTAACCCGCTGCCGTGACATAGGCTACGCTTACCAAATAACAAGGGGTCTTTTATGTACACAGACAAGATTGCACACACCACAACCTTGTATGAACCAATCGTGTATCACTGGTTGGAATTAAAAATAACTCAATGTGTCAACTGACGATGATTGATCCTTTGACATCGATCCTATAATCTTTCGAACCTCAGATGCAGATAACAATCAAATTGAAGTCATGACCCAAGCTACTATTCTAATAAACAAACAGATGCTTGTTTTGGACACAGTTCCATTCAGTAGGTAAAACATCAGATAGTCTATTGGGAACACCTGTTGAACACAACATGCATTGCAAAACAAGGGGGAGGGGCACATGAGCCATGCCTCCCCCTCCACCAATATTGTGACAACGTTATGATGTCATGTTTCGAACTGTCATACTGCATATTTCTTGGTGAGCTGTAGACCAATCAAGATTATAAGAATTTATATCTTCACTATAGCAGATATCACAATAGTACAATGCCTGCGACATATGCTGCAAGAGCCTCTAATGAATGCAATATGACCACACTTACCAGATATTTTTGAAAATTGACCTGTCTTCAGTGTTTTCGTCAACATTGAATGTTGTAATGAAAGCGTATATGACACCATAGTCTGCGCTGTTTTGAGCCGAGTGTTCCATCTTGAGCTCTTTCACCTGTGCGACACTGTACACCTGTGTGATGGAGTCCACTGTAACCAAACAAACACATTCTCATTATTCAGCGCAGTCCAGCTTCAGAACAACCACGGCCCATTCTCACCAAACTACATGTAACTCAGACTGACACTGCTACCACGACCAAACCTCACCAGACTAGCATCACATAAAAACAGTTAAAATATATATATATATATTCACTAACTGTTGTCATTAGGAATGATTGAATGAATGAACGAATGAATGAATGAATGAATGAATGAATTAATGAATGAATGAATGAATGAATGAATGAATGAATGAATGAATGAATGAATGAATGAATGAATGAATGAATGAATGAATGAATGAATTGATGTTTTACGACACCCCAGCACGAAAAAATACATCGGCTATTGGGTGTCACAACATGGTAATGATAAAACATTATATTAAAAACCGGTGTCCAGCACCGAACCAAGAATTATGAGTGTGTGTATAACAACAAAATAGAATAAAATGTAGAAATGTTGAATAGGTGTTTTTTTTTCACTTTTCGTATAATCATGCTATAGGACATTTTGTACATTGATCAGTCGAGTTAGAAGCTATTAAGTTATCCTTCCCTTTGTATCTCGATGATTTATAAAACTCGGAGGGGAACATTTCGCAAACAATAACGAAAAGGCATTCGATGAACTAAATCACAATTCACTTAATTGAACAATTCAATTAATTTCATATAATGTGTAATTAATTATCGCGGAAAGCTCCACGTTTGATCGTGATAGACTGGCCACCTTGAAGCCCACCTCCGGCTTTGTAGCAACCATGATTCAATTTGAACTTGTTTCTAAGGAGATACAGTGGCCGACGCCGGTGTGGGGTTTCGCAAATCTGCTGTAAACATTGCCATTGTATGACACGATCCCTGTCGAGGACTGGCGGTCTGTGAGAAGATGGTAGCAGCGACGGTTAGTACTCTGCCGCCAACTCTAATAGCCGAGGATCAGTGGTGAAATAGCCCCAGACGAACCAAATACAAATAGCGTCAGATATCAGACGAATCAACGGGATAGAAGGATATATCAGTCGAAAAAGAACAAATCTTTCACCCTGTCGGTCAAGATGAAAATAGAACTCAAACACACGTACCATCTCTTTTAGAATTTCCAAACACAGGGGATTTAGTTTTTGTGTTGCTTGGTTGTGGGAGTGCTCGAATATTAAATTAATAACAGCACCTTAAATATAATCTAAGCAACAAAACATTGAGATGGCCAAATGTGCATTTCTGCACAAGGCAGGGTCGTAAGGGACATTGCGACAAAGTACAGATGGATGGCATGTATTCACGTATTGACAATCTGATACGACACAAATAGTAGTCCGTGTCCAAACTATCTCTGGTTTAGAGATTTCTGGATTAGAAATATGCGGACTTAGACAAAGTTTCTCTAATGCTATAGACCAATTTGAGACTAAAAGATCACTCTGGTTTATGCAGAATACTGTATTAGACAGAGCCCTTGAAAAAAATCACATGAATTCCATTCTTGGTTGATTTCTAATATATGATTCATTAGTTCAATCGTTTATCATGTCATTAGCAATAACATAGCATCCTATAGATGTATATCCTGAAGACTATAAAGCTCCTCTAATTCTATAGTCCTTTAAAAGAATAGCATTCCTCAAATGTAGACCTTGAAGCGTAGGTCTTGAATAGCTGAGGGTTTGGTGCGTTGGTTGCGTAGTGGTATTTTCAGGCAGGTCTTGCTCTCATCAAAAACATTCTGAATACAATCTGCATAAATAGGGTATGTTGTCAGAATTCTGAATCTGATCCAATTTTACCGACCACCTCTGAATATTAGCATGAACTTATTCTAAGGCTTTTGAAGGTGGTTGATACTATATAACCCTGGAGAAGCAACGCATATGATACCCACCCGGCGTATCTAAGACACACACAAAAGACATTATAATAAGTATACCTGGTAATAACCAGAAAGGAAATTACTTGATATAACATGTTTTAATTCCCTTCAGCTACACATGTGACTTTTCCACAGATACGCATTTGGCTATGTTAATTGTTTTGTCATTTTGTTCTGATAAATAGACCCCAACCAATACTCCTTGAACTCTCTGTTTGTTGTATATAATATTTGGAATAGGATCACATGTTTGTAAGATAAGGTAAGGAAATATTTGTAAACTATCAGTAAACACTTTGAAATAAATAAATTGGTTGTGAGGATTGTGTTATTATGTTGAGGATGTCATGGTAACCGAAACGAATAGAATGCCGAACTGTTAAATAACTTACTACGTGTCTTGTGTAGAATTGCTTTACTTATTTGGGTAATGTATTGTATTATAAAAATTAATATATGCCACGCGCAAAACCTAGCCTATGTAATTACTTGGTGACATTACAATCATGTTGTGAAAACTAATACATTTGTTAAGCTCAATAACAAAATTGTCGTTTACTCACAACAGAAAATATACGGAGATATATAAGGTATATTTTACAAGGTCTTGTGAACACCCGCTTCAAATAATTGTCCCAATATTTGCATTCACGACCCGGTCAACACGGTTGTAGTGTATTAACGTCAGATCTAGGGATTTCCTTTCGCGACAAAAAGAATGACTAAGTAGCGAAGTGACTACGGAGATAGTGTAGCAGTTGACAAGACGGCCTTCGGTGAGGACGCATCAATGGGCGATACCAAACATAAACAGTGTTACCTTTCCGAGCAAACATGCCGGCGTGTGTCCTTCAATGGCGGCTTATGTTCGTCATAAAAGTGGATCACGTTTTCGCAAACAAACGACAATTGGTCTGGCGTGTTGCAGACGTGAGGCGAGGCTAAACGGCGCGCACAGATTAACGAATTCCTATCTTGCCTTTTGTCGGACACTTTGTTTCCTGTTCTGATGCCAAATCTACCCATTTTCAGAAGTTACCCGCCAGGCTGCTCCCAAAGCCCGCCTTTCAAGCCCCTCTGTCGTCTGCCAAAATCTGTGTTCTTTTGGACGCTGTCAGGGACCTGGATGAGGTGCCAGCGCCACAAACCAGCTGATGCCTTTGATCCTTTTAACAACATCGTACCAAAGATGTCCCGCTTTTTCTCCAAAGCTTCTGCGGTTCTTTGTTCCAAACACGTTTCTCATAATTTCTCATATCCACCCAGCTTCACAACAAACACCCATTGAAGATTTCCGAATAAGCACTCACTTGCAAACACTTTGAGGTGATTAATACATTGTCCATTACCTTCGCTTTGCATTGCCAAAATTCATTGCTTTACATGAGCTTTATAGGAAGATATAACAAACACATTTTGTTGGCTGGGAATGCCCGTGAATTTCTTAGCACTAACATCAAATGAGAACGTGAAATTTGTATAATATGGAAAATATAAACTACACCGTTTATATTTTAACGATGGCGAGCTAAGTTGGCTAATGACTTGTCAAACACTTATTTGTTTGGGAATGCCCGTATTTGTTTTGTCTAACAAGATCAACAGTGAAAGCATGAAACTTATGACATAGCGAAACCAATAAAATACCCAATTTATATAATTTTGTGTTGTCGGAAATACACGGGCATTAGAGATAACATGTGGTATAAGAATCCAGCAAAATCTCAATTTGAATCGAACATATTTGAAGCAGTATGCCTATACTTGGTTTCTTATGTGCCAACCGTCAAAAGCATGTTCGTTGATTGGGAATGTCCATGATTTGTTCAATGTTGAGTAAAATAAGCTATAGAATTTGACATTTGTACCACCGTAATCCACTTTACTCGGACCTGAGTTGATGTAGGATTAACTTGTTACATTTTTATACGCCCAAAGCACATTTCCTGATTCTGCATATATTCAATGATAGATTAGTGGGAGGTATCTCACTGACAAATAATTCACTGTTCAGAAATCATTCGCCAAGAACGAATTTACTATTAATAAATATATTAAAAATATATTACAGAAGTCCCATTCCAGAAATTTCTCCCTAATACTGGTTCCTATTCAAAGATATCTCTCTAATACAGAATTACATGTTAAAAAACAGGTCACAAAGACAATCTCTATTCAAACATAATTAGCAAATCAGAACGCAAAACTTTAAAATGTTAACTGTGTCAATTCTACCCCGACACCGATATGATGATCACTAGAAACCTGGAATAAAGATATTAATGTTCTCTGTTATTGTCTAATTGCGTTAGATGAATATCTGTGACAAAGAAACTGGTTTTAATGAGCATGGAGCTGATGAACACGAGCATGTTAAGTGTACATTACATGTGCTCCGGTCAATGTCCCACCATGATGGGCGTGACTCCATGGTGATAACAACACGCCACGTCCATTACGGTGCCGTGGAAATACTCCAATAAAGATCATAATATGTTATCATAATTATACAGACCTACTTTGAAACGTCGTACAGAAAACACCTGCTTCTAGGCTTAGACAACTGCCTTAATAACAGATTTGTGTTCAGTAGCAATGATTTGAGATTAGTATCATTTTTCTCATACTTGGCCTTTGTTAACTTTCCAAACTTTTTATATACATGTATACATGTACATGACATTGTATACATGTACATTTAAACTAAAGAACACTATTTTACCATGTGCGTCATAGCACAATGCTAGTATATTACTATATCAGATTCTATCTTATGTAAGGGTCTTTTTTTAAAGTGTTTGTTATGATGATCAACGTAAACAGAATATAAATACTAAAAACAACAAAACATATTTTTTCAGAACACAATCAATTCAACGAAAAGTAGGAAATTTAGATGTGTCAATTTTAGTGTGGGTCAACATTTCGCTTTAAAATGTTTGTAATCATTTGGTTGAAGGCGGCCTTGTCTGCTGGTGGAAGTTTGAAGTGAAAAAGTTTGTTTTGTCCATGACGCGATCACATCACGGCCTTACGGGCGGCAAATTCCCCAGCAGTCTAATTTAGTTGGGTGTTTCAAAACGGGTAACCCGGAATTAAACTCTTAACCTTTCTGGACGTGGCAAAGGTGAGTTTGAATGTTTCTTTTTAATACTTAAGGATTGTATAAAAGGTCTGAGTTGTTATTCATTTCCTGTCATGCCTTGGTCGTTATTGGTAGCTGTATTTATACGGAATATTGCGAAATCATTGGTTTTTCTGCTTCCTAAGACAAAACGATTAATATTACATACCTGTATTAATACATATAATACACAGCAAAATTAAATTAAATGTTTACGGCAGTAATTTGTTTTTAAATAACGGTTGTGTATTTAACGAATCACATATATGTTTATATTGACAAATTTCGGGTTTTTAATTATTTGAACTCAATGATAAAACAATAACGAAAATTGTCTGTTTAAAAATCACTCTCCATCATTATTAGTACATGTATATATTTTATATTTATGCTGATGTAGTTAGATTTTAGTTCTTGCAAGGTTAGTTGTAAGACTAAAGACTAAATAATCAGAACTTGAATTTGTAATGTAATATCGATATTGCAATTATGTTTATTTAAGCTCATTTAAATATTCTGTATATTTTAAAATTAAAATTAAACGTTTATGTTAGTAATGTATTGAGGTTATAAAAGTTAAATAAAAAGATTGGGTGCATTTAAATACCCACAGCAAAAACAATTATTCAAAACTTTCTGAATTGTAATAATGATTACATCGATACTTTCTGTATAGAAGCGTTTTTAACACAACCATTATAACCTATCACGTGACAATAATAATTATAGCATCGTCATATTATATTAACGGGCACGTTTAAAAATAATATATATTACAGTATAAATATTCAAAACGTATTATATATAGTTCAAACGTAATTTACCTTACATTGGCTTATTTTTATTAATAATAGTAATGCATTTACTTTCATTAAGAAAAAAAACCCAACATAATTTGTTAAACATATTGAAAATATTTTGGGCAAAATATATTATTTTTATTTAACTACATGTATTTAACAAACTAAAGCTAGTATTAAACCTGCTTGATTCCATTAATATTTTTTAAACTGTAAGATGTATTATTGAGCTAAGATTCTATTGTGCATATTATATACTCTTTTTAGCAAGGGGCAGATTACCGATGTAAATGGAACTCAAGTTCGGTAGAAATGCAAGTCCGGTATTATCGTAACAAAAAGGGTTACATATTAAAACAAAACTTTACAGGATGAAATAAATAACTCGATTTATAAAACGCAATACAGCTGTGGGATTTATGAAAACTTGGATTGGACTAAATTTTGAAATATAACAATAGTATATATATATATATATATTTCGACAATAATAATTGTGAAGGTTTAACTCTATTTTGTCTTTGAAATCTTTTTTTATTTATAAAATAAAAGCGAAAGACTAACTAATTTTATAATTGAAACATTTCAAATTATTAAAACAATCACATGTTTAATGCATTTTTGTTGTGTTTTTAAACATTATTATATACCGCAAATCACATAATATTATTATTATTATTATTATTATTATTAACTAAACCAGATTACTTAATTCAAGTGGGTGCTATATCATAATATTACGTGATGCTAGTACGTACAATATCAGGCTACGTCATACAAGTACATGCTACGTTTTGGTTACGTGACACGTGTGCGTGGTATATCAGATTAAAGACACATGGATCAATAGTTTAGATTTTAAAAAAAGAAACATTTAATTGTTTGTTTTCAAAACTCTGGCAAACTGGTACCATTTTAGACCATTCGGTGTCTGTACACTTTGTGATGGAGTTGTACCCAAGTTATTTATATTTAATGTTATTTTGTGTTTTCTTTTGTAAACTACAAACCCAGAACGAGTCAATTAGTCTATTAGCAAATAAATATTCCTCTTTTTCTCCTTATTCTACTTCCTCTTCTTCTTCTTCTTCTTCTTCTTCTTCTTAATAATAATCTTCTTCTTCTTCTTCTGTAACATGTAGATGTTACCTGAAAGCTATAGATTTGTCAAGTTACCTGATACATTCTTATGGAATATCAATTTATTGTGTGTATTGTGTACGCTAATGTGGTTTTTTTTAATTGTTTGATATATATCTGTATAACATTTCAACTTGCGCTACGTATTCGAGTAATGCTAATTGTTTTGAAATAGCTCAGTTTATAGTCAAACAGATATAAAGTAAGATTTTTAGAGTCATAAAATATTAAGATTGTGAATATTTTAAGCTTTTGTCCTTTAATATTATTGTACATGTTGTAACAGTTTTTAGAATGAGATGTTAATAACATAAAAGCATGGTATGCCTGATTTTCGTCCCACTTGTGGTACCGTAAAAGCCAAGATGTTATCTAAATTACAGACATACCTCGTTTAATTCAAATACAATAAAATATTAAAATCTTATAATGCGGTTAGTATTCTCGCAAATATTTCACCTCTTCTGGGAAATAATTTTACATATTTTGAACAAATCAAGATTTTGCAATGAAAGGCTGCTAAAAAATCAAAAGGCGAAATTGAATACTGTCATTTATTGCAACTTTAGAGCCTTTTGTATTGACCAAAATACTCTTCCCGAGAAGAATGACGGTATACACTGAACAATGGCAGGTCGATATCAATTATCTTGACTTTAACAATGTTCCAGTATAATTAAAATACAACATTGAGACACAGTTTACTTGAATAATTAAACTAAAGTCATGTTCTATGCATGGTGGATATTATCCAGTTTTCACTTCTAAAGGTCAAAATTAAAGTGTTTTAATTATCTAAAGTAATTAATAGATATAAAAATAAGAAAGATATTTATTCAGAACTTTAGGTATCCTACGCCCATGGTTTGTTTGATCTCAATTGGTGGTCTTGCCTATTGCAGTTAACTTTAATTTATGCCTTATGTTATTAAATACTTGCAGATTGGCAATATTGTTGTCTACCAACAAACCTATATTAGTTGAGGTAATTAAAAGACGTTCATTTGAAGTTTTATGAGTGGAGAAAGAATACTAGCATTTATAAATGTATTAAGTATTATTTTAAATAAGCTATGTGTCTCAACATTTTATTTAAATATGTTTTCAGTTTTATATAGTTTGTCTACAATATGCCACGTCGATCAACAGTTAGTACGATGACCTATTATTTGTTTTATTTTCCAGCGAAACAAATATATCTTTATAATAATTATATGAAAATTAAGAGCAACTGTATAAAAAAGGCTTTTGATTTTTTAAAGAATATAACATTTCCCTTTAAATATGATATACATAGTTATATCTGAGACATCCGAGTAGAAACGTGTTTGTTTGGATCTACCACTGCATTCTGCAGTAAGCACAAAGCTGCGAGAGTTATTCATGTCTTAACAAAATTGATTGCTAAGGGAATTGGAGGAAGCGGCAGAAAGGTAGAATTTGCCACATAAAAGTATGTTATCTCGCTGTTACGGAGTGACAAAACAACACAAAGTCTTTGAAGTTGGCACGGGCGTCGCCTGTAGGACCCGGTGTCTACAAACCACCAAATACATCGGCTATCTACCTCGGGTTGACAGTCACTCCAACTTGTATTAACGAGGTCGGAGGAAGAAAAAGTTCTCCGATCTTTGAAGTGATGGCGGGATTAATGAAATCAAAGCACTCCGTGACGATGTTGCTGTGCCATTTTGGTGCATTTCGCTTTTATTGAGACACGTTTCAACCAAGGAAACCGGTTTTCTTATATGAAAATAAAACTGGGTTATGATGATGAGCTTGTTGAATTTCTCACAGACGTGGTTGTGATTTACGTCATGACAAAATGCAGCATTCTGGCTCCACAGTGTCATCGTGCTACCTTGCTACTCATTAATAACGCTGAATAAGTTACACTTACTTCACTATATACATTTGTTTTATTCTTAGAACATTCTAAGTTATGATTTGTGCTATTTTGGTATCAAAGCGTAAGGAGATCAGAAAGAGCATTGCCACGTTTCATTTCAAACAGTCTGCTGGCATCTAGTTATACGGTATCTGACAAACACTATCTACAACATTGACTTCGTGTCTGTACGGTTAAATAATGATGTTGTGATACAATATTAGTCGAGCTGCTTTAAAATAAAAAGTATTCTCGACAAGCTGAGTAAATGAACAATGTCATATGCCCAACATGTCTAAATGATATGACGTCATTTGCTTACCAATCATGTCGCTAGACGTATTGGTATTTCTAGGCACACTTTATTACAAAACCTCAACAAGTTGATGGCAGTAGAGCTTGATTCAACCAGATATCTCTGGGATTTAACACATCGCAATACATTGAACAACCAATGTACACGTTATTACATTATGTTTTATATAAATAAAGCGATGTCAGACAAGGACACGATAAAGAAAATGCATGCAAGTGAAGTAAATTAAACATATGAGTACAAACATTTATCGGAGGTGTTCTTTTAAAATACCGTAACCATAATTATATTGCCACCAAAACATCATTAAATTGTATGGATTCTGAATCTATCGGTTCTTATACACCTTGTTTTGAAATGTTAAAACATCATATATCTAATT
>JAUTCZ010054118.1:0-10620 GCA_032273805.1 Melanodrymia brightae | reverse complement strand
ATTATTATATTTATCCTCTCGTGCCACCGGCTGGTGGCCTTGAGTGAAATAAAGATCTGTCTGTCTGTCTGTCTGTCTGGCACGTAAATAAGTTATAATGAATGAATGATTTGAAGTTTAAAGTTGCTTCAGGATTATTTCACCTATATGCGACAAATAAGCTATAACTAATTAAGTGTAGTGTGGCATCCATGTTATCACTCTGAAACGTGCCTTTAATATTTAATATCAAAACGGTTCCGTATACGTTTCAGACATTAATCTTCGTCGTTTCTGTTGATACTAAATAAACAGCTATTAAATAACTTGTTGAAGGGCCGTGCTAATAGGTTTAGGTAACGAAACCCAGTTTTTGAAATGTTTAAAATAAGTAATAGGTATACAGTCAAACCTAAGGGAGTAACAAAAAGTGACATCTTAAAACAGGTGGATGCTTAATACAGGTCATAATGCACTAAGATTGATGATATGGTAGACTATTATGGCGACCCTTTAAGACAGGTGGCTACGTAATACAGGTGGCCGCTCAAACAGGTTTCACTGTATTTTTCAATTATTTTATACTGATCTAAAACATTGTAAGCTAACCTAAGTATACTCCGGTTATTAGTCTAGTCGTTCAACTCGACGTAAGAGACGTTTTACAAATCATGCTGAAAAATACATTTTGTTTCGGGGGTTTGTATATTGTCTTTATAATCTTCAATACCACTGATTCCTCAAAACTGCAAAGTCGTTCAGAAATTTCGTTTCTATTCCCATGTGCCGTGGAATGTCAACAGATTCGGGACTGTTCGGCTTTTTCCGTTGATGCTCCATCGCAGAAATGTATTTTTGCCACGAAACAAAACACCAGTCGTATATGCGAGAAGTACAATGTTTGGGTGACATCGTCTTTACCTTCAAACAATTACCAGTTCATCCAGTCTAGCTCTACTATGGAAAACATTTCCTGCAAACAGTCATCACAGCAGACGACAATTACAACAAAATCGCCATTAAGCGAAACGGACCAATCAACAGACACCACCAAAATACCAACGACCAATCGACTATCAATATTTGATGACAAAGATGATGAACTGGATCCGGAATGTCCTCCAAACTATTTACTCAATAAATCAGCGAAGGAGGGATTAACGTTCAGGATTGGAAGAGAACACGGAAGCACGTTACCACGATGTGACCAGCATCCTGAGTGGACACAACCGGCAGGAACATGTTCTAAGTTCGAATGGAACATGCTCTATAGACAACGCTGCCGAGCATTTTGGTACGGGAAATGCTTTCTAAGAACGAATGGTTGGATAAATATTGAAGGTCTTCTCCCAGGCGCTCAGGGGAAATTCAACGTCATCTTGTACTACGGATCGAAAGACCTAAAGTTGACCGTCGGTATAAATTTAAAGAACAGAGAACTTGTTTTTGAATATTCATTTTGCCAGGGAAGGAAAAGGGTGACCGAAAATTTCCCTTTTCGTGCAAAATGGAAATTCTTGGTAGTTATGGAGATATATGATGAATATTTAAGTTTTAAAGCGAACAGAAAATCTATCACTAATATTCTTCGTTGTAAGCCGTTTTTAATAAACCAAGTCGCCATAGAAGGAGATGTTAAAGTATCACGGATTACCTTTGGAGACTCCTGATTAATTAGAGCGGGACGAAGCTAGGTGAAGGACCACATGCCCGAGGTACAAGGATCGATCCTCATCAGTGGACCCATTGATTTAGTTCCAGTTGTAACCATGAGTCGACGACAGTTACATCAACGGATGTGGTATGGTATGTGATATCCTGTTATCCTCCTCAGTGGACCAATTGATTTGGTCCCAGGTTCAACCACAAATCTACGACAGTTACATCAACGGATGTGGTATGTGCTGTCCTGTTTGTGGGAAAGGGCACACGACATATCACATTCTGTTAATTTGTAGCATGAGCTTGGTGGTGGGTTTTTAAAAAAAAAAAAAATTATAGTCAAGACAAGAATATATTCTCAACAAACTGCACAGAATTCAATACAGCGAACGTAATTATATACACTCTGTTTAATACATTGCTTTTTGTTTTATTTATATCAATTTTGTGCTTTGGAAAATTATTGCCTTCACTTACTACCTGAGTGGAGGCAAATGATAATGTAAATAGGTCCTGATGATATGAACAAAGCGGTGGTGGGTTTTTTTACATCGAGTAATAAATTTTGTTCTGTTCTGTTCTTTAGCTTTTATCGTGATTAACAACTCAAAAAAAATCTTTGAAAAAAAAACAAAAAAAAACCCAACTCAATTCAATTAAATTTAATTCATTAATTTGCCAAAGCAATTGCCTATAGGCACAACATATTTTGTTTACACAATAAATTTACATATAATTGAGAAAAAACAGCGACATTAAACACACGTAAAGATTCACATTTAACATGCATGGTAGACTGTATAATGTATATTGTTAAGACATTTTAATAAGTAATAATATTATAAGGTCATTTTGTGAAACACCCCTCTCCCTGGAAACAATATATCCTAAACCCTCATAGGGGCGAGACGCAGTCCAGAGGTAGAATATCTCTTTTAAATTGACAGACGGTTAAGATAAAATTGGTCAGAATCACACAGCATGGTTTTCAAGAGATACACGTCGATGTCTGAAACAAACCGGACTTTTTAATTTTGTGTTCTGTTGTCTTTCTCACAAAACCGTCACGGTTACAAATGTCATTTTTACTTACATTAAGCGACAAGCTACGCGATTCCAGCATGCAAATCTGCATGCACCCAATCAAAAAATAGACCACTTCCGCTACTGGAATATCGTCTAAGTGTGCCAATGTGTAAATAGTAAGTAGTATTAATAGACGGAATGGTACACCTTGGCTAGCGAAGATGGGCCTTTGATAGACCAGTCGTGGATCACTGATTGGAAGGATTAATCCTTCGACCCATCGAGCCGCAGCCGGACACTTTACCACTGGACTACGCCCAGCTCTGAACAGGTAAATGAATTCTGCAGTGTTTATGGACACACGTGTTAAATAAAAAAAACATTGTCTGAGACAGACACATTGGGTACAGTTAAAAAAATATGGATACATTCTGTTATTAAAGGTATTAATAAACACATGCGATATTTGTAAAAATATATTTATTTGCAAAGATTTTACTTAGTATTAGACATCAAGTGATGTTTTATTTGACAAAACAAAAGCAATAGCTTATCAATATGAAAGAAAACATTTGCATTTTCCAATAAAAAAACACATCGAAAGTGGGGCACGTGATGTATACACCCATCCAGCTCCAGACATTCAAACATTAATAAACACACACACACAAACACACACACACGCACGCAGGCACACATTGTAAATTATATACAATTTCTGTTAGAGATTCTTTTCTATATAAAATGTTTCATTATTATCCAAGAATAAGAGATTCCAATATTATACCCAATATCCAATAGTTAATGCATATCGGAATCCACATTGATAGTAACAAAAAGCCAAATGTTAGCTAGAATATCCAATTGAGGTTCAAGCACGTCTGTCCTGGATAAGAAGTCCAGCTGCTTCGACTGCCGCCTGACCAGGACAGAAGTTAATGTTACATGTAGTATGTATGTAGTCAGTGTAGAAATGTTTTAGCACTGTTAGTGGAGGGGGGGGGGGGAGGTGTTGAGGCCAGGGTTGGACGTCCAGCTCAAACAAAGGTGATGACGCGCCACACACAGCCTACAGTGGTGGCCTCAACCAAACAGTCGCCTAGGCATGGGCAGTAATTAACATCGCTCGCTCCATAAGCCTAAACAACACCCCTCACAATACTGGCCTGGTATGGATGTCAGTTTTTGATATATCTCTAGGTATAGTCCGAGGGTCGTCCAGCCAGAAAAATGTTCATGTAGACCCTTGTCAGTCATCTGCCTAGGAGGTTTTGGCGATCTGCCGAATGTAACTTGCTTCATCCTGTCATCACAGAAAATTCATAAACAAGAAATTTGTGACGTTTTGACATGCATCACGGTTTATTCTATACAGTTTGTAAGAAAACACTAAAAACAATACCAGATATATTACTGAGATTCCTAGCCGACTTCATACATCTATTATCTCCTTGGAATTTAATCTGCAATCAAATCTCCCTACGTTGACATAACCCATTAAGCCCACCGATAGCATCAGCTCTTGAGGGATGTTTGAAAACAAACTTTGCAGTAACATTAGTCCACACAAATTACCCCGTTTTTCCTTTCTCGTTTTCGATACTGTTGGTATATAAACGAACAAGTGTAGATAAGCAAATCCCCAGCCTACGACGTGAAGCTTGATAAGACCTCGTGAAGCTTGATAAGACCTCGTGAAGCTTGATAAGACCTCGGAATGAGTCTCAGGGCAGTGGGTGTTATCTCTCCTGCCAATTAAGCGATGTAATTGTGTCATTTCCAAATCAAATTAGGGCTATCTTGGGTGTTACATTTCTGCTGGTTATTGTTGCGGCCGACCCCGGGGTAATGGCCAATGACAACAGATATGAACGCCCGGTGATAAAAGCTGAAACAAGACCTTCAGGCTTTAACTGTGGGCAATGGGTTGATTTAGGATCAAATTTGTCAAGATTTATTCTTCTGTGGATATAATGGGACATCTCTATAGAAAACCTATTCTATAATAACACACAGGTCAATAGGGATGGACAAATTAATACATGTATACAGGGCATAAAATTTGGCACGAATGATTATGTCGTTCGTCTGTCGTTCGTGCAAAACGAAAATCAACACCAACGACGGATGGTTGCTGCAAAAGCTGTAACCGGTTGTCAAAAAATCTAAACAGACGTGTATTGGCTAATATTATTGTTTTGATTTATAAATACGATCATTTATAAATCAATCCAGATGACACCGATATTTCATTGTACTGGTATCGTTGCAAGCATGATTTTACTAGCATACCAAAAAAGTGTATTTTTATGATAGGAAATTAAATGGAGAAAAGCTACCAAAATCGGTAATCTTACGATTCTCTTTAACCTTTTCATTTGTATTTGAACTACCCGGTACTGAAGAAAATCGTTCGTGCAAACACTAAAACCACACGAACGATATATTGTTCGTCTTAAAAATTCAAATTTTATACCCTGGTTACCTCTGTGACCAAGTGTCGTTATAACCATGCATTTGACATCCAATAACAGCCGATTGAAAATTAACGTGTTCCAGTGGTTTCGTTAAACAAACAAACATTTACATGTAGCAGTAGATGGACAGAAAATGCGAACAATACATGACCTAGATTCCGATGCTAAAGGACAAAAGTACAAAAGGTAAATGACTAGAAAAAAAGACATTCATTTATCTAAATCCATAACCGTTAATAAGCATATAATTGCTTTCCTGCTACTGCAACAAGCATTACGGACTTCTCTGTCAATCTCTTAAAAAAGATGTCAAGTTGATAAAAAAAAACACCCACTCGCCGAAAAACGTGTGCCACAAATCAATTTTCATATGCTTTAATAACGTTACTCAGTGCTAAAATCTATACTGCCTATTGAGGCATGCGGTCGCGAGTTGGATGTGTAAATTTGATTGTGTTGTCAAAACTAGACACATATCGACGTCCCACTGACAACCCCAATGGAGCCACTAAAACATACCCAGCTAGTAAACATGAAATATTTATCAAGTGCAATTTGTACAAATTATCGTGTCATGCTGTCAATGTATAATTAACTCATAAGATGGACATGCTGTTATAATGTGATTTACTTAATCATTGTAAAGTGTGAAGTGTTATAATGTGTTAATAACAATACAAAAGTGATGATAAATGAAGAATGAAATCACAAAAGCTGATGGCTAAGTCTGGTAATAAATTATTTTGTAAATCATAAAATATTTACTTGACAGTATTATTTCATGTCTGCAAGTAATAAATACGACATAATATATTATTTAGCATGCAATACGTGAATGATAATTATACAACAGCTTCAATATTTGGACTGTTAAATTCATGTCACTAATATTGAATGATTTATATTATCAATAATTATTCATGAATGTACTTTTACCCAATTTTTTCTATTTTCTATTTAAACTTACTAAAATTTTAAAAATTAGTTTCAAAAATTGACTTTTGTTCCATTTACCATTGAAAGTTGTGTTTTGTCCTAGAAAAATAAATATAAAATAATAAAACTGTAACCCATTTAATCCATCTAATAGCAATTAATATATTACGTAAAATTGCTCGCTCTATGTCACACGAATAGAACACAAACAAATGCACATAATTAGTTAGAACACTTCCAAGGACACTGTATTGGTCTACAGCTTCAGCCAAGTGGAAAAGTTTGGTGCCAAACATGGTGATTAAGTACTGTAATATAATTTTCGAATTGTCAGATTGTTTACAAATGTGCTATATTCATAAAAATAGCTCTATATAATGTCCTATTATAATGTAAAAAGAAACCAACGAACATACAGTTCTGTTCTTTACCATACATAAAATACTCGTGAGATCAATTTAGAAAGTTGCTCAATCTGTAGTCAAAACTTTTACATAGGTGTAAGTAGTATTTACATACAAACCTAAAGTACACATGAACATACACATCTCAATTATCTCTATAATGGTAGATATCAACAACATACCAATAGCACATATCCAGTGTCATGTACACTTGATAATATATTCGAGAATACGAACAAAATATGAATAATTTCAAGAATCCTCTTTTAAACAGACTTTCTTAACGTTGTTGATATATACTATGGAAACGAGACTGTGTGCTCAAGTCTTGTTTGTTCACACAAGACACACATTCACTTAACCGACTATCACTTGCACAATACAAACAGCCACACCTGTCAAGACGATGTGTTCACAAATTCAGAGTAGGCCATATCGCTGGAGCAAATAAAACCTATATGACAAATGTAAACATATACTGCTCTAAGTTTAAACGTGTCCAATGCCGAGATTGCTTTAATATTAACTCTATATAAAATCTTGAGTCGATATGAAATACTGACATTGATTTGATTGAGCTGACAGAGAAGAAATTGAAAAAAAATCTATCCTACTTGTCTGGGGAGCTGAATTTGTGGTGAAAATATTGACATAGTAAATTAAAGTGGCTTTAAGTACCCATTAGAACATTGTTTAATAAGATGTCATAAGGTGTCAAAAATATGGTTGTTATAGAGATATATATAGATAATTTTACTAAATGAGTGACGATTAGAGATAACTCATCTAACAAGTTGTTTAAAATGTATCCAATGAGCAACAGTCACTTGAATACATTTTTAAGCAATGAGTTGTAAGATCACTGATCTCTAACAAACACATGTAGTATTCTATTTCTTACAAACACAAAAACAAACATTTTTTTTACACAAATGAAATCAACATTTGCGAATACATGTATATTCTATGTGATGTGAGTATAGGAGTCGAATGATATCAAGCGAGGTACTATGTCACATTACACAGAATGAATGAAATCTCTGTGAAAACAAATGATAGAAGATATAGTTTGTTTATGTAACAAAACCACTAAAACACATTGATTATTAATCAGCAGTTATTGAATGTCAGCACACAAAGGTTATATCGACATTTGATCACAGACGAAACCTGCTGCCGACACATGGGCTAATCTTACTGAATAATAGCAATGGATCTGTTAGACATGTGAACTTCGCAACAGACAGGATAGCACACACTACATCCGTTCATGGTCCAGTCGTGGATCACTGGTTGCAACAGGAAATAACCAAACAGATCCACTGAGGAGGATCAATCCTTCAACCCACTGAACCTCACGTGGACACTTTTACGGTAACCTATGCCCCATTCCAAAAAACTAAAAATACCATGGGATAGCCTCACAAAGAACAATGCAATCCACGTCAGATCTATCTATTAGGTCATCACTATGGACCGCTGATCACAAATCTCAAACAGTCATCTGTAATGCCCATTTGAGATGCCACATGTTAGACCGTAAATCTTCCAGAAATCTTACATGAAGTTCGTTCAAACATGTGTGTAAAAAACACAAATTGTCTACAGATTTAACCTGTTATAACCACATAATTTCTAACTAACACTGGTTTTTTAATAAATGGGGAAGGGTGGGGGAATAAAACAAGTCCATTGACAAGAATCGATCCTGTAACCTCTCCTACCTCAAATGGACATCCTACCACCAAGTTATATCCCATTACTTCTCTAAAAAACCACAATTGAATATAGCAGCTACTAAAAGTATAACTGTTTGTTTATAACATGTATTTAGTACCCCGATTCTAAAAACCTTTTAAAATTAACTAAATGCCTATTTGGTTTTTCGCATTCTAAGCTAAATAATACTATTCAATTGTCTTTTAAATTAAAATACTAACTTCGTCATTAAAAAAATGCATAGATCTAAAAGCAACATAAAACATACTGGTATTAAACAAATATATTAAATTGTAAACGTCCATTATTTGCCAGTAATTTTTGCACATCAAACAAGCGTACAAAGCTAACTACAAACTCTCAAACACTTCCATCCACAGTGTATGGAAAGGTATCACGGTCGATCGGCTCGATTGTAGTTTACAGTCAACCAGCGAGGTGGAGTAAGAACGAGGACACATTTACCCAATGGGTCCTAGAGACAAGATCTAAATCGTGCAACACATTATCACAATTGCCTTTTGATGTGTGACCTGTGACAAGGGAAAGCACCCATCTGGGCTGTTCACCTCTCGGAGGCAATTGTTGCTCATTGACAGTGATCCTAAAGAATGGTGTGTACACAATAGTTCACAGGGTCCACCACAACAATTTCTTACGACCTATCAAGCTGTCAAATACTCGTTTTATATGTTACTATTCACCAGAACCATTTGATTCAGCCAAAAATGTGGTGGACAAATGTATCAGGACTAATATAATGTAGTATATACAATGTATTAGTCATTTATAGTTTTTAATGGTCCTTTGTTAGAATTTAATTACATATTTGGGAAATTCTTTTAGTAATCATGTCCCATGGCCAACCATGCATTCAATAGCTATTCAAAACGGTTAATAAAATGTTGTACTTATTTTAATATCTACGTCCTTTCTAATTCTAGAACTTCCAATACAAAAGTTAAAAATAGATATAAATTTAATTCCAAATTCTTTATGAATCATCTATGTCTTGATAATAAGTCACTTAAAGGATTTTGAAAAGAATTTGCTTATTTATACTGGAGCCAGATGTAGCTCATCACAAGAGTATACATGTATGTATCAATCTGAGGAGGGTGATGTAGAAAGGTCAAGCCACCTCAGGGGACCAATTGGGTTATTTCCTATTCAAAAAAGTAATTAATGACTGGTACATCAAAGGCTGTGGAATACTGTCAGTGGCTAAAGTGCACATAAAAAGAGTAGCTTATTTGATCACAGCTGGTTTCTTCTGAGACCATATTTCAACTTAACCATGTGTTAGACATCCAATAGTTGATGACTAATTTATATACGGTACTAATCTATCTTAATATCCAAGTGTTATGTCTATAAATCTATATTTTCATAAACACTGTTTCAAATATCAATAACAAGTTAAGTTTTTTTTTGTACTTTTATTATCTTCCTCTTTTAGAAAAATGCAGAATAAACATAGAAGATATATGATGTCTAAGGTTTAAAAATAGTAATACTCTTATTTTTAATGTTCGTCTTTAGAAGTGTATGGGAAATGAAGTAAACTGTGAAATTGTGATAAAGTCTTCAAATTAATACACTGAAGCAAAAATGATGAGCACTAGATTTGAGAAAACTAATATTCTGGTGTTGTAAGGTAATATGTTATGGGACTACAAACAAATTGGTGGATTAGACAAACGGCGTTTTTAAACCGAATACACATAGTGTACATGTATCATTGTGTACTAACTGCTCAAAATGTAGATTGGGAAGGGCCCGGGAGAACAATGTTTTGTGTAGACAACAATGATGTTCCACATATGTATTCTCTGAAGAAATTATCTCTGTGAACAAGAAACAATCTCGTCCCAGTGGAGACATTTAGTAGATCTGGAAATGAAATGAAATTATTTTAACCGGACATTTCATTAATCATGAGTGTAAGGGGAATCCATCAACAAGTGTGTGCATGGTCTATAAAACTGGACCTCTGCACTGAAAGGAGGAAGGCTACTTAACAGAATTCAAAATCGACTTCCTCTTATTTTATAAACTCAGTGATTTGCACGACTGATGTTAGCATTTGCACCTCAAATAATTTATGAATGTATTTTTTCATTCTGTTAATGCCGTCCGAAAGGTGCCCATGTAAGAGGAACACACGATTGGTAGGAATTTATGTACGGTAATATTGTAACAAAATGTGTGAAAATAATCAAAAGAAACTTCACAGAATGAAACGAATAGACTGACCCATAAAACAAGATATTAACTTCACGTCTAATGTTGATGTAAGAACAAATCCTCGTAATACTATTTGTGCAAGTCTAGTTTGGACTAAGAATCATATAATTATGTACCGGGTATATATATACGATAGCATTTACATTGTTTCGGACTTGTATTACTATGGA
>JAUTCZ010054107.1:0-10623 GCA_032273805.1 Melanodrymia brightae | reverse complement strand
AAATACGGGTTATTCATCAATTCGGCGAAAACATTTTAAATGGATGCTACATATATAATATTTAAGGTATATTATTCAGTGTTTGTAATTAAAAATAAGCCATTACCTAGGCTCTTTAAACCTGAACTCGTATGATAATGTACAAACAAATGTCTTAAACCTGAACCATTATGATGATGTACAAACAAGTGTTGGCAATGTCTTAAACCTGAACCAGTATGATGATGTACAAACAAGTGTTGGCAGTGTCTTAAACCTGAACCAGTGGCTTTAAAATAACTGTCAACACCTTCATACGCCTAGTTATATCAGAAAGATAACAAAATAGAGACTTGTTTCAACTGTTTATTTCTTTACAAATGTTACTTGGAAGTAACACATACTATCCCATCAATAGAATGAAAACTATGGTGCTTCAATGGTGAATAGGAGACTCATGAAATGTCAAATTTATAATGTAATAAAGTACCTAAAATTTTGTATATTTACACATACACTATGTACACATTACATAAGTATTTACAAGCAATATACAAAACAATAATAGATCAAAATGTTTGATATCTTGCCTTTTGTTATCTATAAATAAAAGTAAAACAAGCAGTTATTCAATCCCATAAATATATATGTTCCAATACAAACCACTATGTGATCCACATTGGCTACCACGATTTAACAGATGATTTTGCCAAGATTAACAAAGTCAAGATGTTCTTTGAATTGAAGGCCAAAATGAACGTGGAAGAAGTGCTATTGACTAAAATATCAGAAGTTCTAAAAACTGATGGAAGCAGGCAGTGACAAGCATTATGACAGGATGATATTCACTGATAAAAAAAAACGCCTACCGGTATGTATTGCAATGAGGATCAAGGAATTTAGTCTAATTTCATCAACAACTCTTTTAAAACAATATACTGTAAAACTGGTATTATTTGCATATACATGTATGTAATTTTCACTTTTTAATTTAACTACAAAAATTTCAATTTCCCGAATAATTACTAGTAATGGAATCCATTAAAAAATACAACAATTTCTCTTTCGCAATGTAAAAATTCCAAATTGATAGCCTTTGAAATCACGAAAATGTACAGCCACAAATACCTATTTTACAGTATACTGTTAGATATGCACCAAAAGCTTAGTTAACACACAGTACTTAATATCCACTAAACAGATTTCTATAACTTCTGCTAAAAAGTTGCATAAAAAAATTAGAATAAAATAATATAACGACTGCAAATTTTGAAGTCGGCATGTACCAGTTGAAGAGACAGACCTTATTTTTGTTGTAAATCAAGAGTAATGTGTACCTCTAGCATGAAGTAGGTCAGCATATATCTAACAATTCTGCTGAATTTATTAAATCCAAGTTTCAAGTCGATTTTAGACTGTTAACCTTGTAACTGATGCCGTCTGGTGAAACCTAGTAGCTTTACATAAACAAGACATCAATGGTATTGATGAAAGCAAATAAAGTTAAGACTGTATATTTTATCTCATATGATACTAAATAAAACTAGCATTATATAGATACGAGACATTTTGTATTTGAATCTGTTAATACCAAAAATGTATGCCCATTTTCTTTACAAATACGTGTATTATACTTTTGGATTATCATAAATTAATTGTCCTCTGGCAGTCATTAACTATTTTTTTCTTTTCGATTAGAACTTTATAAACTATGTCATGGTCATGATGGCAGTGACCGATCAAATGAACATGTAAACTCACTCCGGTCAATGACTGCACAAATTTGAATGCCAGGTAGATTCTGTGATACTGGAGCTGCCAAAACAGTATGATGAATACTCGGCTAACATGTAAGTAAGTCTACACAAACATGATTCGAGTTTATAACTTTATGATCATGAAACATTGATGACACACATAACATTACAAAACGCTGACTGGGAGAAGACCATTATGGTTAACATAGGACTGAATCATACTGTAAGGCGTTCCATGTGGTAAAAGGTCTGCAATGACAATTACCAAAGTTAACCTAACTTATAAGTGTTAATGTTTGGAATATGTCCACCATTATCAAACGACCACAAAGTTTCAATTAGAAATACATTAGTTACAATAAAAGTAACGATTCACTATTGTCAGATTTGAACTGTATTGTTAGCACAGACAGCAGTAATTAATTGGTGACAAGACAGGACTAGATATTAAATATTGAGCACTTTGATAGTACCATTGTTTGTATGAACAGTAATTAACGAGTGACACAGCAGGACTAGAACTGAATAATCAAGCACACTTAAATTTGTGTTAGTAACCGTATCTTCAGTAGATGAAGCAAATAAACTATCAATATGAACATCTGACAAATTGATTTTACATCAAGCATCATCAAAAGCATTACTATAATGTTGAAACTACAAACTAATGACCTGGTTGCTACTGATAAAAATGGATCGATACAGTATACATACAAAACATTTGCTCCTTCATGCCAATTCTGACCAAAGAAATGAGACATAGTAGATATAGCCGAGTTGTTTTATCCCAGCATGAAAGATAACAAGCAGGAAAACATGGTAATGTCTTAATTAACAAACATACGAGCACATTAGCCCATTTAGTCTCCTTACAGTGAAACTGTTTGTTAGCTGATCATCTATCATTACAGCCAATGTGTTACTTCATTTACTTTTCTATACTCTACTGTTTTAAGTCCAGATTACGTGTAGGTTTTTTTCTCTCAGAAAAACTGGCACGTTTGTAGAGGAAAACTACCAATTTAAACTTATCTGTGGTCTATTTCTCCTGTACAGTCAGTACAATGTATTAGTCCATTTAGTTTCCAGTAGTCTAATATTTCAGTCCAGTGTGTACCCTGTAGTCTAAAGTGTTAGTCCATTTATTTATCAGTCTGTCATGTTTTAGCTCGTGCACTGTCCAATGATTTAGCTTGTTTAGTCTCCTGACAAATAAGAGAAATAATCAAATTTTTGGCACGTCCTTTAGAGATATACCTCACATGTTCTCTTCAACATAAAAAACAAACAAATGTAACAATTTTAAGACATGCTATTGCAATATGAAACAATGAAAGACATACAAACATGATAGCAACAAGGTCAAAGCTAACTGAACTATAGCCATGATGAAACGTGACCAGTGTTCAAACATGATCTACATAGATACTTAAGTAGACAAAGTAAACATTTTAATACAATTGAACATTTTAACAGTATGTTTGGCACTGATAGGAAACAAGCACATGGAGCATGGCCCCAGAATAGTAGATAACGAAATGACATCACACTTTCACAGGTATCTTAATGATAGAAATTACAAGTTTTACTTGTCAATGCCATTTATACTTCAAGGCAGAGTTCTCAACTTGGCTCAAATTTCTTAATTTGTCACAACTTGTTTATTATTAAAGGAATCATATATCCTGCCCGGAACAGTTGTATGAGTGAAAGATCCATTGCTGATTTTGAGCAAAATAAACAACTATTTCATCTCTAACAATACCATTTCTAGAGTCTAAAGACAAGGCTCTAAGATTGTGACTCAAAACCATATGCAATTTATATAGAGCTAAGAGTCTGGACCAAGGTTTATCCTGGATTGTAGAACTGGCTTTTATGGCATTATTCATTGTCTCAATTTTGCATTCACCAAATACAAAGGAGTGAAAAACAAATGTTTACTATGGTTGTGGAATCCTGTTAAATATCAAATCATATTGATAGTGCTTCAAGAACATGCCAAAACACAAACATTGGTATCAATTTGCAAGTACACAGTGGCAATGCCACAATCTATTATTTCATTATTGCAACATTCTGAAATCAGTAAATTCAAAACATACATGTATGCATAAACAGTAATATAAAATTTGATAAAACACTGCATAAAATTTGATCACTATCTCACAAATATGCAAGTGTACTTAAAATAAGTTTGCAATATTCTTTTAAAAATATGTACTCTGATGCATTGAGATTCATCGGTGATAAAAGTATGCTTATGACAGACAAATATATTGTAAGAGTGATGACATTTTCAATACTTAACATCAAATTTGAGCTTTCATCTAAGAACAGCATTTTAACAGAAAGTGCCCTGGGTAGTCGTTGCCTTGCTATTAATCAAGATGAAAAAATATTAATGTCCAGAAGAACGAAATGATTAGGATGTCTGATATCTCGATGTATGAAATGATTAGAATGCCAGTCAAATGCCGTGTGAAGAAGTGCAGCAGGTTTTAATCCCACCAATATACATTTATTATCACTTTTATGCCATTCCGAACATTTTACTTATGGTAATAATGAAGGTGTGGTAAAGACTACACCCTCATATCAGATTGAAACTAAGTGGCACTATGATGGACCTCTGCCTGGTAAAAGAAAAAGGGGAAGATAAAAAAAAAAAAAAAGACTGCAGTCTGAAAATTAGGCAGCAGTGGTGATCTCTGTTAACGGCCTTATGTGCATCCCAGCATGAAGTGGATTCAGTACGTATTCGATTGAAAGATTAGGCTAGATTATCTCTTCCAAACAATGAGCAGATATACCGGTAAGTTATGTTAATTCAAATGTTGTATAAAATACTTACCAGTAATACAGTGAGAATTTAGTCAATGAGTTACAAAAACATAAAACATAATGTAGTGTATCCTGTGGTTGAAATAACATCTGAATACGAAGGGTAGTAGTGTATGCTAAAGTTATAATTATTCAACATAGTATAAATTACCATTCAAAGATCACTTCTTACAAAGCTGACACACTCAACATACCAGTAAAGTCGATATTGAACAAAGTTATGAGACAGCATTTGTATAACATATACCAAATGTATATAAATTTCTCAATCTGTTACGACATATTTACATCACAACAGCTGGCATATTAATTTATACAATTGTTTTCTTTAGTATTTTTCGTTTTAACTACTGGTACTAGATGGATGGTGTTCAAGAATCAAACTACTTGGTTTTACTAAAAAATGTGTTCAAAAATAGGTTTGTGACAGTTTTTTTTTAATATTCTGTATGTGCTGTCAAATAGTATGTTAAGTAACTTTATAATCTACATATTTAAAACTCTACCAGGTATATATATATAGATTTGCTGTTGGAGAAACCAAAATGGCAAAAGGAGACACTGAGGTCAAGACAAAAATGTTTTAATCTTTAATGGTTACTGCGAAATCACTTTTGTGGTGGTCCAACTTCCATGTAATTCATCAACGAATTTAAGAACACAACAAAATATAACACAACCAAAATGTATTAAACAATAAAATTGCAATACTCAAGCACAGTATGAATCAGTCACAGGATCAATTCTTAATCACTAAGGCATTTTTTAAAAATCCCAGAACTATTGTTTATGCTTTGGTCACAACTTTATTGTTGACAACACCACAAACGTTTAATCTATTAATTGATATCAGTTTCGAGCATTTATGTCCATTTAACGTTACAACCAGTCAGGTCAAAGTTGATTACAGGCTCACTGGGAATGTCAGTCACAAGTTTTTCATCCAAGTTAATTGTTTGTGTATAAATAAGTAATGGTTTGTGTATAAATACTGTTCATTTGTATAATGCGGAGTATGAATATGAAAAACATACATCTTTTGAAATCAATGGTTTTGGATCTGCAGACCTATACTAAATTTAACAACTGTACCAAAACATGAAAGCTAGAAGCCAAACGAACATGCACGTTGAGATAATTGGCAAAAACTGCATCATGCAATACACTTGCATTTATTTGAACCTTCAAATACTTTATCAGTATTTATAATGGAACTTTGTACACTTTAGTGCAGTGGCTTTATATAAATTGCACAGAGGCAGACAGCCAACTCTTCTGCTGTGTATGATAGCAACTTTGTATAACTTTTGCTGGGATCATTATGATACTGACAGACACTTGTGTACAACACTTACACTGAAGTGATTACCACTAGGGACTACAACCATCATACAATACTATGCTGTGGTCATGATGGCACTTTTATATTACGCTTCTGCAGAGGTCATGATGACACATGGTATGGGACAATCGTACAATACTACTCTGTGGTTATGATGGCAACTTTGTACTACACTTCTACCAACGTCATTATGGCACAGCAAAATAGACCATAGTACAACAATCCTCTGCTTTGGTCATTATGGCACATTTGTACTCTACTTCCGTTGAAGTAATTATGGCACAGGAAACAGAACTATCATACAACAATCTTCTGTTGTCATATATTGACTGGACCAATTTATAGAACTTGTCTGCAGTTGTTAGGATGGAAGAGACTTATACCTTCTAACTTGCTTCTGCTCTTGCAATGATGGCACAGTGACTGACCACTCCATAAAGCATTCATATGCAATGTTCATGGTGACACAAGTTGCATCTTCATACAGCAATCTTCTGCCATCATGACCATGACGGACCAAATGAATGTTAACTCACTCAGGTCGGTGACTGCACAAAATTGAATGTCGGATAGATTCTGCAATTAAAATTCTTATGGAGAATCCATCATGACTTCTTTCACTAAACTTATAGGCTATTGCATTACACATTGGCTATGTCAACAAATAAAATAAAATAGTCCCCTCATTTCATTTAGCGCAACATATTTTTTATTAAATGAAATTAAATATCATTTTTAATACTTTTAGTTTAGCATTTCCAACAAGTTCATGAATATGGTACAAAACTCTTTACAGATTCTTTTTAAAGTTGCAAAATTGTGCATATTTCTGGTATTATGATGGTTATGGTTTTGGCAGGACAATGACATTCCTATATACGAATAATACAGATAAACTGAAAATATTTAGTCCAATACAAATATAAACTGGCCAAAATAAACCTGTCCCACTTATTTAAGAAATAAAGAAGGCAGGTAAGTCAGACACATATCAGTTTAGCATTTAATTAGTTTTTCAGCTATTTTGACATTACTGCTTTGTACAACTGTAATTCTATTCTATAACTGCTGAAAAATTTCAGTTTTATGGCAACATTCAGGAGCTTTTTGTGATATGATGTATCATGAACACATATTTGATCTCAAGCATTGCCCAACTTCGACTGGTTTCACATTATTTTGTCTTCAATGAACACTGCCTGAAGGTGAATGGGTCATAAAGATCGATCCTCCTCGGGGCACCCACTGCAACCAGTGATCCACGACTGGTCTATCAAAGGCCATGGTGTGTGTGCTATCCTGTCTGGGAAAGTGCATATAAAAGATCACTTGCTATTATTCAAAGAGTAGCCTATGTAGCAGCAGGTTTTTCTGTGACCAAGTGTCAATATAACGGTTCATTTGACATCCAATAAGCTGATTAATAATCAATGTGTTACAGTAGTGTCGTTAAACAAACTTTGATCTTTTATCAATGAAAAGAACACGCAGAATAAAATTGCCATGCTTTCGATGGGTACCACCAGTGGGATAGAATACATCAATCTTTCACAAACATCTTTCTCTTCGACTTCACCGGTCAATGTCATAATTTTAAAATGTATTCTTTTTATTTACAACTGGCTAAAACTGCTATGGTTAATCATTTTGAGATTCGGTATGTATTTTTCTTGAATAATTGTAATCCTACTGTAAACATTATTCTTTTCTGAATGAATGTAATTCATAGGTTTCCCAATGAAAATATTTGCATTTGATACCATAAGATCACATAATTGTCCAATTAACTGAATAGAATATTCCTCGAGGTGTTTGAATTTTATTGTTGAATTGCTATCTTAGAATCTATTCCTAGATTTGCTTAGTCGAGTTTACTAGGTAACAGTGGCCAGCATTCATGTTCTATAATTACATTTTCCCTCTTCTGTGCACTTATCCATTGTCCACAATATTCAAAATGAATAGAAGAGAATAGATTGGTCCGCCTCAATACATTTACTTAGACATTTCCGGAAAAATCGCCCTGGGACAGATTTTACCTGATGCAAACAATGTGTGAAGGTGGTTATTTCCACCCTGTGACATACTCATGATTAATGTTGTATTTGAGTTGCAGAAATATAGTGAATATATTAAAAATTATAATCTTCCAATTATATACATGTACAAATGTATACTAAAAATGAAAAGATTCCCTTTTAGAATAAGTCTGCACACATAAGTAGATGACATAATAATGTTGTTAAAAATACACGATGGGTATGTTTGTACAAAATCGATAAAGGACAGCCCTAAACATTTGAAATATTTTGCAATGACACTTGATTGCTAGTGCAAACAAATAATGTCATTCATGGCAATTTAAAATACCGGTAGAATACTGGAATAAACCGACATGAATTTCTAGGGATGAATGAACAACTGAAAACATGTGTGGAATTTGGTAATGATGATAAGAGAAATGGATGTGTCTGCAAAATGACCGGATTTGCATTGCATAAAGCGATGCAAAATCGTTTTATATATGTGCTAATCAAATTCCATTAGTTGCTTTTCCATTCCCCATCCAGTTAAAATTGCTAATCACAATTTTAAAAACAAATTGCACCCTGTGTTAGATGTTTAAAGATAATTATTTTCACTCTCAAGTGGTTAAAAATAAACTATGGTTATAAGTGTACAAGAAACACAACAGATGATTTCCAAGTAACAATTGTTATTGTAATATCTGCAGTTCCTCAGTTATATATAACATGGTCACAGACAATTGTCCTCACAAGATGTAACATTCAAACAAACACAAAGCTATATGGAGTTGCTCTTTGGTCGTTATATAACACCAGCTAGGATGTTTGTACACAATCAATACCATGGTCAGTGATATGGCAGACAGAAACAGGTTTGTCCATCATCATGACATTCATACTATCAAACACTATCCACCTAACACTTACCTTCACTCTTACTACAAACCGAGATGCCATTCACACAAACAGATAAAGATAAGTTGGTTTGAATAACACCACTGGAGAACATTGATTATTGGATGTCAAATACAATGTTATTTTGATGCATGGTCTCATAAGAAACCGCCTGATGCTACACAATTAGCAGCCGGGGATTTTCTATATCATCTTTCCCAGACAGGATAGCAAACAATACATTCTTGGATGTAGCAGTCATGGACCAGTTAGGATTGGGAAAGAAACGGGTCTATTGAGTATTGATTCGTTAATCTCATACTACTCAGACATTCTACCGCCACGCTAAATCCCACTCCCCACACCGAGACATGTTATACATTACAGCTAAACCTGCTGTAAGGGTCACCTGTATACAACAACTACTTGTCTATGAAGGGCACTTCAGATATGTCCCTTCTGTATACACATGCAATTATTTTAACCTGTATATAAAGGTTACCTGCTCATAAAAGCTTTTTGCAGGTCCCTCTATATAAGACAGGTTTGACAGTATATGACAAAATAAGAACACAAACATATATTCATCAGGATGTAGCATGCATAACAACACAGAGACCAGTAACGGCTATGTCAGTTGAGCAGAAAAAAGGGTTTCCGTATCAATATTTATCACCCATGCCAGCACAGAGATAAGTTACATACTAGGAGGGTAAAGAAGACATTTTGGTGTAGGTACATAAAAGCATGTAAAACGACTGTTTGGATGGGAATTTCCACATGTAAAGATATAGATATAATAGGGACTATACTACCATCTTGTATACTATATTGTGTGGTTTATTGTTAATAGCAAAATAAAACTAGTCTTGTTGTTGAATATCAAATTACTATGATGGTCACATATTCAACACTCACTCTGTTCAGTATCGAAGACCCAAGTATCAAACATCCCGAATCTACAAGCACTGACTATAAATATAATTAAATTGGTACTTTAAGTTTTATTTAAAATTATTGATATCATACAGAATTATATGTGCAGCATTATCACATAATGTTTTTTAAACTAAAATTTGTCCTTTTGTTTAAAGCAAGATTTGGACTACCTGACAAGTCAACCTATTACCTTTTGTGTAATCAACAAGACATATTTGTGACACTTGATTTACTGAAAACAAGACTGAATAGTTGAGAAAGCCTAGGATGCCAGCTATCAAACAGACTAGAGTTTAACAAGATACTGGGAACATAAAAGGATCAAATGTGACCTCAGAAGCTTCTCAATGCCATATCTTTAAAAAAAATCTCTCATTGTAACATGTGACTTGTAATGGTGCATGCTCGAGGATTCATTGTACAATTTAATTGCTAATAATTAAAGGGAATCTGTCAAGACGTTGTTAGCATAAAGTTTACAGACTCTTACTAATCTAAACTTGTTGGTGGTTTGCATAAAATAATTAAATAAAATACAGTCAAACCGGCTTGAGCGGCCACCTGTATTAAGCAGCCACCTGTCTTAAAGGGTCACTATTATATTCTCCCAAATCATCAATTTTAGTGCATTATGACCTGTATTAAGCAGCCACCTGTCTTAAAAGGCCACTTTTTGCTACTCCATTAGGTGGCCGCTTAAGACAGGTTTGACTGTACTTAGTTTCTCCCAATACTTATCCTGGAATATATATGCAACAATTTGCCTCAGGTTAACTGTCTTAAAGAAAAAGACTATGTAATGTTGTACCAGATGGAGTAAGAAGTAGTTGAGCATTCCGGT
>JAUTCZ010054096.1:0-10624 GCA_032273805.1 Melanodrymia brightae | reverse complement strand
AAACATTTTTTATAGTAGTTGTTATTTGGCAATAATGTTGAAATGGTATTGTTAAACGTGCGTAGAGGTCTAAAAGCTTTGCCTGAGCATTCCTTTAATTAAAATAAAAAATATTTATCAATATTTTTGTATATTTGTGTATTAGTTTATGATTTTTAAAATTCATTTATACATTTCTTTATAAAATTATTATAAATATATTGATTGATTTAAAATTTTTATTAAGTGTATTTGATTAATACATTAATATTATATACCGGTATATTACCGGGGTATATGTCGGTATATTCTTGAAACAAAGGATATAACTTGTCGCCATATTGTTTTTTACAGAGATGTTATGCAAACAACCAATGAATGTTCTGGATTGGAGCTAGGAGAATCGGTAAGACTTTTATAGTACAAATACACAATGACAACTAATTAACTGTTTTTTTTGGTGTGTTTTAAGGTGGTATTTGACCTGATTATTTGGGTTTTTGTGTATTTTAAGGTGGTATTTGACCTGATTATTAATTTTTTTTTTATGTTTTAAGGTGGTATTTGACGTGACGATCAATGTGTCTCCAGAGCTATGTAAACAAAAGAGACGAACGTTTGACATCCAGGCTGTTGGGCTGGCGGAGAAACTGACAGTTAATCTGGACCTCGTCTGTGAATGTGAATGTGAAAAACCAGGCAATGAGGTATGCCTTTTTTATTGATATAATTTACACATATGGGTGATTCCATGGTATTTGTCCCGTCCGCAATGATTGTTTTTCATCATTTTGGTTAGATAAGACAAAACACTATGTTGTTAAATAATTCAACTGTTAGGAATTTCAATTTGCATTACAAAAACATTCATGAAATTTGATAATATTTGCATTTATTTACATAACAAAGAGAAACAATCATTTCGGACGGGACAAATACCATGGAATCGCCAATATATAAGAACAACAATCCAATGCAGTCCTCCATAGTGCAGTGGTTAACACATCGGGCTTAACGCTGGTACATGTAGGTACTCAAGTCGATAGGATTTAATATATCATATTGAATGATATACTCCGACCCTAGTGGCAAGTCAAAATGAGTAGTTATACATCTCTTATGCCAGCCAGTGTCATAATACTGGTTAGCAAAGGTCATGGAATATACTGTCCTGTTTGTGGGGAAGTGCATATAAAAGACCCCTTGCTACTTATCAAATTAGTGTATGATGACTTACATTTGTGGCTCTGATTATAATCTGGGTGCGACTAAAAGACAAAATTGGATTGCTGCTTTGGAATGTTTTTTTGTTGTAAATTATGATGAAAGTCGACAAGAAACACGTGTATATAATGGCCAAAGTGGTACCTGTGTACTTTTTGTTGGTAAAAGATGTTAAATTATGAAAGGGTGATGCTTTAAATAGAAATAATTATTGTAGATAAAAATCTGTATTACAGGTGAAGAACAGTCCTAAGTGTTTCAACGGTAATGGAACATTTGAGTGTGGACAGTGCACGTGCAATCCTAACAGGTATGGGCGGAACTGTGAGTGTGATGAGAAAAAATTGACCAATCAAAAATCACTGGAGAAATGCAAATCCAAGTAAGTTTCCTTCAATGTCAAGCGAACCAGCTTTTTTAGTACCATAGACAATACTTATCCTCTGTATATTAAAAAGAATCACTCACCATGTAGTCGACAGAAAATGGCTGACGTTATCATTCTTGGAGCTCAACTGATGAACACTTTATTGTTTTCGTCCAACTTTGTTGTTCGCTATATTGAATCGGTGATGTGGATTTATGTTTGAAGTTTTGCATTATTTTATTTTTAGACTAATTTTAATTAAAGCTCAGGTCTCGCATATGACTTTTTTAATCTTAGTGGATTTTTGTTTTTGGTATAACTTTGTAAAAACAACTTTAAAATATTTTTGTCCTATTAATTTGGAGTTCTTCAGATTCAAATGTAAATTGAGTGAAATCAGCCTATATCAACTTCGACCAACCCCCTTTAAGTTATTTACATTCAAGTAATGATGGACTCTGTCTTTAGTGATGTGTTTTGTGTTTAGCCCCAACACCACTGTGGTGTGTTCTGAGCACGGTGACTGCATGTGTGGCGTGTGCGAGTGTTTTGCCACTGCCGAGGACACTGCCAGACGTTTCAGTGGAGAGTTCTGCCAGTGTAATGATTACAGCTGCGACTACTATCAACGACAACTGTGTGGAGGTGAGTGATTTTGACCATTTCACTTCATTGACAGATCAGAGGCGTGTTCCGAGAAGAGATATATATCGCATGTAATTTAACTGGTACCAATCATGTTCTATCATATCACATTCATTTAATACTTGTAAACAAATCAGTCTAGCGAGTACTCGTGTTATATTTGTTCTCTGAACACGCCTTTGATATCTATTGAATTGCATAGACTGCCCAGTGTTCCGCACTCTAATACCGGCAGTGCGGGCTATAGCTCAATACAAGACCATCTGCCTGAGGTTTGATAGATTGACGGATCGATCCTCCTCAGTGGATCTGTTGGGTTATTTCCCATTCCAACCAGTGATCTACGACTGGTCCATCAAAGATCTTTGTGTGTACTATCCTGTCTGTGGGAAAGTACACATCAAAGACCGCTTACCGTTATTCAAAGAACAGTAGCCTATGTGGCGGCAGCAGGTTTCCTCTGTAACCAAGTGTCAATATAACCATACATTTTACATTCAATAGCCGCTGATTAATGATCAATGTGTTCCAGTGGTGTTGTTAAACAAGCAAACTTTGATCTTAGGTAACTATATTATTGCAGTGTTTAACTGTAAGATAGGGACTTGGCACTAGGTTGGGTTGGTTTCATTTTTGGTGTGCTTCCATCAGAAAGCTGTTCAAGCACACCTGTCATGGGCACAACCTCTGACGTCCCCAGAGAGTTCTGTCGATGACAGGACTCTGCATTAACTGGTTCTGTTTTAACTATAATTATGCTTACAGGACCAACAAGGGGAGTGTGTAAGTGTGGGACCTGCCAATGTCTACCAGGATACACAGACTCCGACTGTGGCTGTTCTACCAGGAACGATACCTGCGTGGCGTCTAATGGGGTAAGTGAATACATTTAAAGACGGAACATTAAAATTAACAATTGGGTGTGACTTTAACCCCAGTCGTAATTCAGATCCTGCATGTTACTCGTAGAATCATGTCTGTAATGGTTGACACAAATGTGATGTGAATATTTTGATTGTCTACACTAACAGCTCTAAGTGTTTGTCCAGGAATATTTGCAACAGATAATTGGCTGCTGTGATGAACCTCCTTGAACGTTAGTGTAGATTTGAAAAAATCCCCTATCCAGCAGCCCTGGGCTCTCAGATTTTGTTCTTAGACTTCTGCTTTGGCATATGTAGGTAGCCTAGTGAGCTACCAAATACATACAGTCAAACCTGTCTTAAGCGGCCACCCAAGGGAGTAAATAAAAGTGGCCTCTTAAGACAGGTGGCTGCTTAATACAGGTCATAATGCACTAAAATTGATGATTTGGTGGAATATTTTAGTGACCCTTTAAGACAGGTGGCTGCTTAATACAGGTGGCCACTCAATACAGGTGGCCGCTCAAGCAGGTTTGACTGTATATGAATAAAACTTCAAAGTTGTATCATGGTATTTAAAGCAGTTTGTTGTTATGAAAAACATTGTTTATAATTGTTTTTTTCAGAAACTCTGTTTTGGTCAGGGCAAATGTGAATGTGGCAGGTGTCATTGCGATGCAGCAACAGAATATATGGGCCCGACTTGTGAAGATTGTCCTGTGAGCATATCATTCACTATAATATGCAAATAGAACTAACATTACATTGCTAAGGCAATGATTCAAGGCCAACCTTGACATTGTCACACTGTTTCTGGGGACAATAAACATTAAAAAACTGAAAAAAGTTATCACAGTAAAAAAAAAAAAAAAAAACCAAACAGACCCATTACATTGCTAGACTATTCCATTACCATTATATTTCTAGATCATACCATTACATTTGTAGACAGTTACATTACTATAAGATTGTATATTCTATCAAAACAATGTCATTACGATTACATTGGTAAATAATGCCCATGCATTTTTACTTTTATAGAACCATTAAATTGTATATTCATAGACAATATAATTACTGTTACATTGGTAGACAATACTATAACATATATTGACAATATCATTGCTATAAAATTAAACATTTGTGGACAATGTCGTAATTTTATGCGAGTTGCATTGGTTCTTTATCGATTTTCTGTGCGTGTAATGACAGGTCTGGTATATAAATATTAATATAGTTTTTGTAATTTATGCACTATCTTCTCACTTCAGACATGTCCTGGCAAGTGTAGTTTGTACCGGCCATGTGCTCAGTGCATGGCATTCGGATCAGGCGAATATGCTGAGAACTGTACCGGCATGTGTTCCGAATACACGTTTTATAAGGTCGCTGAAGTACAAGGTAATTCAAAACATGAATTTCATAATTCGTTACTAAGGTTACTAGAGTCAGACAGTTGCTCTTTCATACACACCTGTTTCAAAGAACCATGTGTGAGATAAATGGTGTGATACGGGTCATCTTCTACAGGTATTAGAGATGAAATTTGAGACTTCTGATTGGCTACCCTATGGTAACGATCCAAGTGGCCTGCTTTGTTTTCTGCGTATTATTTGCCCAAGTATATCACTTGTCATTGATGTAACACTGAAAATAAAAGACGGTGAAGGGTAGGTCTACGCGATATGCGTGACGCCATGTTTACAATTTGTCACGTCATAATTAGTTTTGTAACGTTCCTGTCAGTGGCTGGAATGATTAGAACAACACAATCAAATGACACGTTATACCAATGTTTGATAATTTCTCAGTAATATTTATTTTCCCCGGTTAGAATGCAAACTGACGACATGTTGTAATTTCAGAGTCTGAAGATGTAAGAAAGTGTCAGTTTAACGATGACGACGGATGTCTCTTTCACTACACATATGAGTACGACACTGATATCAACGTCATTCTCAAAGTCCAGGCAGCAAAGGGTAAGCATTGCTACGTATTAATGGGAGCTTTTCAAATGATCTTACTTACCGTAGTATAGAAATGGAAGTCAGCAGGTTTTTTTTTCCTGAAACCACAATACATTGTTTGATCAACAGATGGAAGGAGTTAAATAAATGGAAGGACTGTCGGCGAGGGCGGGGTGGGAGCTTAAGACTTTGATCCCCAGCTTTTTAAAAATCAATTTTGTTTCTCTATATTGAAGTTTTTTAAAAGATTTGTTTCCAATTTGTTAACATACCGGTCGGTATTTTAAACTTTTCTTAATTCATGGCCTGCAGTTCAAAGTTGGGGCACCCCCACCCACCCAGTTCAAAATTCTCCCATTTTTAAAGTAATTTATTTGAATCATTTCTTAATTCATGGAGTCCAGTTCAAAGTGTATGTCTTCATGGAACAAACTTCTCTTGGACTTCGTCTTTTGCAAAGATAAAAATGTGTACAATTCTGTCCGTTCGAATTTTGGAACACATCAGAACAACCAATCTTGAAACAAAATTAAGCAAAGTTCTGTCAATTCATAAAAGTGAGTCACATGAAACATACAAAAAAAAACCTGCTTGAAATTAACACACTGCACAGCTTCACTGTTTATATAATTTTCAGAGTGCCCAAAGGATGCCCCAGTCTTGGCAATATCTCTTGGAATTGTTGGTGGGATTGTCCTCATTGGCATCATTCTCATATTGCTGTTCCTGTTTTTCAAGAAGCGGCGAGAAGCCAAGGAGTTCGCTGATTTTGAAACAGAAAGGGAAAGAGCAAAATGGGAATCAGTAAGGATAAATTTTTTAAAGAGAATCGTTCACTATTTTGGCGGGAAAATTCGGATCACATGACGAAGACATGCAAAAAAATGAATTTGCATATAATCGTGATAACCAGAAGCGAAAACACTGTCCTTGTTTATCTAAATAATTACATACATTTATTATATGACTACAAACAACAACAGAAATGTCAAAATGTTATTATATTACGTAAAATTAACCTGTCTACCAACATACGAATCGATCGCCAAAAATATAGTTAATACACTGTTTAAGGTCACACTATTGTCTGGAGATGCAGCGGAGTATAAACGAATCTATTGTACATCTATGCCTTCGTCACGTGATCCCGATTTTCGTGCCATAAATGGTTGGCGATTGTCTTTTTTCAGACTGTTATTAAAACATTAAATAATTAAGCAGACATTCATTAAAATATGATTTTAACCATTTTATACATAAAAGAAACGTAATAACTTATTTATTTTATAATGTGAAATTGAATCGGTAAAAATTGATGGCTTCAGTTATGGAAAGGTAATGGTCTGTCTTTAGGCCCAGAAAAGTGGGTTTGTTGAACAACACCACTGGAGCACGTTGTTTAATCATCGGCGGCTATAGAATGTCAAACACATGGTTATTTTGACACATGGTCTCAGAATAAAGTCACTGCCGCCACCTAGGCTACTCTAACCGAATAAGATCAATGGGTCTCTATACGATCTTTTCCACATATAGGATAGCATACACTATATAGACCTTTGATGAATCAGTCATGGATTACTGGTTGGAACAAAAGATAACCAAAAGGGTCCTCTGAGAAGGATCGATCATTTGACCTCGAACCTCACGAGGATGCTCTTGCACTAAGCTACGTCCCTGTCTTTTAGCAATGCAATAAATAGGATAATTTACACATTTTAACATCCATGGATCTGTTCCTGTTACAGTTATACCAGTATAACACTGTTATGTGAATTCATCCTTCGACAATTGAAACAGAAGTATACTTTGTATTACAGGGAGCTAATCCAATCTACAAGAATCCAAAGTCAACATTCCAGAACCCAACATACAAAGGAGATAAGAAGGCACCAGATGAAGATAAATCATTCTTGCATTCTTAGATTTTATAATTATTTCTCTTGGGTTTAAATGGCTTCTCGATGTTGAAGAAAGATATGGCACACTGACTGTATGGACAGAAAAACCAGATGAACGAGATCTGGATTAAGTGATCAAAATAGAAAGTTGTGTGTGAATTTGAGTTTAATTACTATGTATAAAAGTAATTTTATAACATCTTCAAAATCATTCTACACTTATCAGTATTGTTGGTGTAACAAGCTGATATACAGAGTCAAAGGGTACACTCTATTGGGATTAGCTATCGCACTCCCATTTTTCAGCAGGCTGAGATTATCACGTGACTGGGTAGAGATAAAACGGCGTGTTTTGCAAATGGCGACCGCCATCATAGCTTCCCTCATATTCATAAATTATGGATCTTCGTTTCATAAATTCATCAATAGTAGAATTTTTTACAGAAATAGCAATAAATAAATAAATCCAATTTTAAAAACATTTATATATTACACGTAAAATGTTCAGTTACAGTTCAATGGATTCTCCATCTCCTAGCCCGCCATTTTATCAGAGCAGTAGGTGCCCGTCGCCTGCTTATGCCAATCAGAAAACGTTACAATAGTGACCGGCTAGCCGCTTAAAGTAGCGCACGCCGGTCTGTTAACTGGGTAGCCAGTAGAGTGTACCCAATGACTGAATGATGTTGAAAAGTTGTTGGTGTCTGTTGAATGATGTTAAATACTCTTAGTTGTCCTGGTGTTTTAAGCATTTAACATGTTGTGTGTCAGTCATCAACAGCTTTAATCTTTGGAACCGTTATTAATACATGTTTTATAACCCTAGTATGCCATCGTTAGCAAGGAATTTAGAGTTCAAGGTGCTAAAATATGATCTCAGGGTCAATTATAGGTGGTGGAAAATCACCTCTTTGACTCATAAATTTCCGATCATTTTACCTGTGGAGATATTTTTACAGCTGAATCGATGTTCCTCTTTATATTGAACTTGGTCTCCCTACATAAATGTTCTTTCTGGACGTGACCCTGGTGATTAATATGATCGATTTTTAACAAGTTATATAGATGCCTCGTTCACGTTATAGATTGTGACATCACTTTGGGTACAGCCTTGGTATTGGGTTCTGACTTTTTAATGGCGGATCGTACCAAAAACAGGAGTGTCTAAACCTTCAGTGGATAAGACACCTAAAATCAATCGTAAAGTAGGCTACATGTAAGTTGTGATATATTCTATATTTTTCGTTGTTTTGTCTGTGATTATGTGAGGGAAGGAAATTAATTAAGTCAAAGCAATAGAAATACATGTATAATATTTTGAGAAGAATGTAACTACTGGTATTTACCATTCCATTGTTTTTGGTGGTTAAATGTGAATGACATTGCTCTAGCGATTTTGCGGGCATAGCTCAGCGGTAGAGTGTCCGCCTGAGGTTTGATAGGTCGACAGATCGATCCTCAGTGGACCTTTGGGTTAATTCCCGTTCCAACCAGTGATCCACGACTGATCTATTAAGAGCCGGTAGTGCAATTTAAAATCCCATTGCCTCGAGTGGGATACAAACTCCGTACCTATCAGTCTTCATCCCGATAGCCTAACCACTACACCACAAAGACCAGCTACAATTCAATGTATTTTAAAATATATAAGCCCATCATGACCACTGTTTTAATGTAGATCCAGTTGAAGGCCTTTATAATTATAGATAGGGCTATATAGATTGGCCTATAGGGTCTTTATAATTATAGATATAATTATAGATAGGCCTATAGGTTTGAATACAGTGGAGTAATATACTGTATAATATATACTGACGTCCTAAAGAAACTATACCAATAAAAAATATTTAAATTTCTTTATAATTTGGATTTTGGAAATGAAATGGTTGCTCGAATATTTTCTCCTTTTATGGAATGAAATTTTGTTCAGAACAAGCCAAAACACCACTCTCATGAAAATAATTATATCTTTTGAACATGCAACACATTTTGGTTTTTCTTCAGTTAGTCTCTCAGTCTTGGTATAGTTTCTTTTGGATGTCAATATAGAATGTAATAGGCATGCACTAGTCTGAGGAGAGAGTTTCACCGTTTACCGCGGCAGTATTTTGTGCTCACTCAGTATTTGCTTGAAAACTAACGTATACCCAAAAACTAGAAGTGTTATTGGACTCTCATGCCATATGATGTTTTGTTTGTTTACCCTTAAATTAATTATAATGACATTCTAATCAATAGTCAGAACCTGGAGTTTCAAATTGTTATGTCATATCTCAAATAAATGGTTGCAAACATACAGAGAAGCAAGAACTGATCTACTTGCATATAATTATATATACCAAAATTTGTTTTGAAATTATATACTTAGGCATTGATTTTACTCTTTAGGGCGACAAAAGTTAATTGTGTGTTCCCCATTTTCTGGCCCCAAGATAAAAAGATGCCGCCGGTAAAATAAGAAAGAAGTGTTGCTATTTTAACAATTGGTGTCACCCTGTATCTCACGCCATGCTCTGCTGTAAAAAATAACAGTGAAGCGTTCTTTGCGGCTCCAAAAATATGAGGAGAGATTGGATAAATACTATCTTACAATGCAGCACGTCAAAAGCCCGCACAAAATATTGTATGTATTACATCATTTATATGTGTAAGCACTTCTTCACAGATAACTAGCTACCCTGCCCCCATTTACATGTATGACAAGTTGTCAATGTCGCTAATAATTTATATGAAATCACCTCCCTTTCATGCGTATGTACTTGGGCTGATTGAGGCATATTATTTTAGTGCATAATACGTATTGTATTATTATCTCCTGTAAACACCATCTTGTCACTACAAAATGTATGTTACATGCTCCTCATATGTCGTTGTGTAATGGCCTGAGTGAAATAAAGTTCTGTTCTGTTTTGTCACTAGGGCCTACTTGGTGGATAGTTAATTCTTAAAAGTACAGACCGCTCTTTCTCCGAAGGCTAATGAAATGGAAAACACACAATTAACTTACGTTGCCTCTATGGGGTTAAACAGATCGCATTGAACAAAGATGAATACATAATTATGCATTTTGTATTAAAAATTGGTCCATCTCAACATATTTAAATGGATCCAGACTTTGTGGTCACTTTTGAAATAAGGATCGCTTGTAACCAGATATGCCATGTTAAGTTGTGATACTAGTTCTACAATTAATCGTTTTCTATATTTTTACACTTTTCTATCACTTTTTAGCACTCAGCTAGTTTTTGTTTACATTACGAATTAACACACTATTGTCAAATTTATAATTATGAGAATTTGTGATGCAATTAGTTTTCTTGACAATTGTCATGCCTATTTGCAATTCTATATGCTTTCATAGTGGCATTACTTCATACATAATTTCTAATCCAACTGTTTGATCAGTGGTTACCAATGCGGTGGTGCTCGATCATTTCAGTCACATGTTTGCTTTATTCAATAGGAATATACATTTAGAGAAGGAGCGGGATGTAGCTCAGAGGTAGAATGTCCGCCTGTGGCAGGATGGGTTGAGAGATCGATCCTCCACAGTGCAAAACATTTTTATGGACTATTTTCCGTTCCAGCCAGTGATCCACTGGTTTATCAAATTCCGTGGTGTGTGCTATTCTGTCTATGGGAAAGTGCACATAAAAGACCCCTTGCTGTCATTCGTGG
>JAUTCZ010054085.1:0-10624 GCA_032273805.1 Melanodrymia brightae | reverse complement strand
TTAACGCTACGGACTTCAGGCTGGTAGGTACTGGGTTCGAATCCCATTCGTAGCATAAGGGATTTTTAATCCCAGTACCGACTCCAACCCAGAGTTAATGCTCCACAAGGCTCAATGGGTAGGTTTACTTCCACTTACACCGACGAGTGTCCACAACTGGTTCAACAAAGGCCATGGTATGTACAGTCCTGTCTGTGGGAAAGTGCATGTAAAAGATCTCTTGCTATTTATCAATTCTGAGTAGCAGGTTTTCTCTATCATACTAACACTAACTTCTGTCCTAGAAAGGCAGTTGAGGAAGCTGGACCACATGACCACGACAGACGTGCTTAAACCTTAATTGGATATAACCATGTTAATAAGTTATAAGTAACTAACTAACTAATAGTTAGTTAATAAAGTGCTATTCTAATTTGTTAGATTTTATTTAATATTGCATTATAACAATGAAGAGAAGTTCACCGAACTGATGAGAAACGACTTTCAGTTATTTCATGTTTACTTACATGTGGATTTCTATCCCAGTAGGCACCAGTCAATATTTCCAAAGCTGTCATCGACACACCAGGGAGCCATTTATATCTGTTTCATAAAAACACATTTATTTATCCTATAACTTATCCATAACATCCATGTCATAAAACCATTTGATATCTTGGTTTAATAAATTGTTTAATAAAGGTATTGCCGTAAATATGTAATTTGTTTACAAGCCAACAAAACTGTACACTTGGGCGTAACTTTTTTTTTATCTAAAATTTAAAAAAAGAGACATTATGCCTTTCCTCTCACTGTGCCTTGACGCTTACCCTCCTGTGTCATTACATCATTAAAGTCTATTGTGTATACAAATGAGAACATTAAAATTGTGTACCGATATATGAATCTACAAGTATAGGCCTACTATTGGTGATGCTGATGATGATTCTACTGTTTTGAATATAATTACCTCACTTTGAGATCTTCCGGGACGTCATCAGACTTCATCACGTAGCCATATCTTTCTGATAACATTCCTAGAAAGTATGGATATTCATTTTCTTCTCGACATCTACAAAAAGACTATTTGTTTTTCAATTTGTATATTACAATGAGCCCAAGTATGTTCCCAATCATACAACTTACAAGCAAGTGTTATACGAAGACAAACACACATATTTCTCACAGGATAGAGTATAGTAATCTATTTATTACCGGGTGCTACTGTATTGAAACAAAGAGAAACAACAAATTAAATAGGAGAAATGAATAGATAAACATTTCTATGGCCAATTTATCCACAAATGGTGCATGACACAGTGGAAACCTGCTGCTGTCATATAGGCTACACTTTCCAAATAACAGTGATGGATATAACTCAACAGGTCCACCAATGAGGATTGATCATTTGACCTATCAAATCTCAGGCAGATACTCTGCTCCTGTCATAAAACTATTAAAATGAACAAATAAAATCTAGTTTACCTGTCAATCTCGGACAAACAAGCCAGGATTGTCTCCCTTACATCTGCATCCTTGGGAACCCCCCAACGTAGGTCACACTCTACCAGGTTGAGTTTGCGCTCTTCGCACCACTGTCGCAGAGTGGGAATGATGTTTTTCACAAGATATTCACGCTCACAGCCCATGTCTTTGAATGTAGAACTAATAAACAGCCGAACGGTTTTCCAAGTTTTCCTCTGCAATCGAAAATATGAAGTTTAGTATAGTGACTATAGTCTAACTCTTAATTACAGGGGGTGATCAATTATTGCAATACTGACCATTCAAGAAGAAAATTAAATTGAAGCACTACTTAGTGTCTGTTGCAAGAACTTACAAAAGAAGTTTTATACCATACATTAAAATAACAGTTGTCTTAATCACTACCAGTAGGGTGTTAAAAGAACAAATATATCACAAATACTCGATAGACTGGTGTTTGCACTGAACATTAAATGAATCTGATATGACAGAACACAATTGGTACCAGTTAAATTATATGCAAGATTTCACCACCATGAACATGCCTCTTAACTATAGATATCTTTACGAATATAACAACATAAAAATGTTTTTGAATAAGAAGCTCAAAGATAAATATTGTTTGTGGAAAATGCGAACAAAATTAGAAAATAAAACACATTATTATAATTATTTTTGTAAATTTTACCTTTTTCATGGGTTTGACAACAGGATTTTGCTTCACACGTAGATGATCTACAACTTCCCACCAATTGACATCTGACATATCTTCACTCCCCAGGTCAAGGTCAGACATAAGTTTGGCCATGTCCACATTCTGCCAGCCATCTCCTTGATTGTTGCTAGTATTCCCTGCCATTGCATCAGAACTATGCTCCTCAATAACAGCCCACAGCTTTTCAGGATCCTAAAATATCATGAACATATATAAAACAATGTCTAGTCCCATGTGAGCTAACTATACCACCGATTCCCCAAGTTAACTGATTGCACAACTTTTGCCCAATCAATTGACTGCACTACTGAAAACTCAAGTGAACATTTCTGTATGATGCTGAAAACAATTTCGATGACAATTTAATGTCTTATTGGTGTAATTGTTTGAAATATAAATTTATCTAAATCTGCTATCAGAAATGTGACTAATTATTCTATTCATGTGCCCAAATTGATGTCATCACAATGACCAAATGAATACCTTTTTCGATGGATCATACGATTTCTTTCTTTTTTTCAGTTCAAAATCATTTATTGTCCCCAGAAACATAGGTGATATCAGAGTTGGGGAGCCCTGGTTCATCACCTGACAGCACATGTATTTTATAACAGACTGGGACACATTTAAAAACAAATAATTTAAATATATTTAACCCGGGCTGGGTTGGGTTGTAATGAGTGACTCAACTCCGTGGATTCGAATAGTGTTTTTATTCAGTGCAGCGGTAAAAACCAGGCCATCTTCATATATTTCTTTTACGAGAAATAAGACTTGTATTTATATATAGATATAAATAAGACACTTAAACTGTAAGGCTTAAGTATATGGAAAAGTGCACAGTTGTCTTAATAATTATAGTTAGCTTTAGGATCTACGTCCTCACTCATTAGCGGTCAAGATGGAATGCCCTGGTGTTATATTTGGCGGGAAAAAGGGATGGTATAATTATAATTTGCATGCAGTGCACATGTCAGTCAGTCGGTCAATGTTCAGTCATGTGGAACCTGTCAGTCAACACACTGGGTACAGTGTATTCTGGTATCCATTCATACGATCCCATAATGCAGTATCCTCTTTCTGGGATTTTGGAGTAAGCTCAAACAAAGAGTCGATAATGTCCTTTAATTTGTTGTCTAGGGGTGCCCCCTTAGTTTTTATCAAACCCAACGACTTTCTAAGATGTATAATATCTTCATCGTTTTCACGATCTGTATTCTCAAAAACACTCGTTTCATTGTTTAACAACGCTTCCATGGGGTTGGTGTCGGAAACACCGCCCACGATCTCATTTATCGATTCACTACACAATGCAGTTTCCAGACTGCGTGACCCAGATTCTTCTTCCGTTTACGGAGAAAAGTTTTCAGGCTCACTTCCTTGAAATTCAAATTCGCTATACTCATAGTCCATGGGCTGGCACAACTGTTCAAATCGGCCCTCAAACCGAGAAAAGTTTGAACTAAAATCGGTACCGAGTGATTTTATACCAGAGGTAATTTTCTTCATTTCCCCAAGAAGTGCACTTATACACGTGGTAAATTTGTTTGTTGAACTAGAAGTTGTAGCGCTATTGGTACAAAAGTCACCACTAGGTTTAGAGGTCTCTACCTGTATTGTCTTTGTAGTTGAACTGTTCTTGTTCGAGTTCGATTTTGATTTAGACTTATCAGACTTATCTCCCGCGGGAGTTTTCGCCTCACTGCGTATTTCCGCAGTATCACCCATTACCGAGGTATGTGATTTTGAAACTCCAAGTGATAAAAAACCCAATCGTTTGTGAACCCGCGGGTTCTATCACAAATCATAAACAATTTCAAACCCTCAGGTGTGAAAAAACTGTAGTTTAAAACAATTTTAACTGAAATTTCCGAACAAACGAAAAATTTCAACAATCTCTATGAACACGCCACATGCTCTGATCTCACGCATGCGCACTTGCCATCTCATGGGATCCCGAAGCACTGGATTGGTTGGTAGAATTATAGCAATATCTCACACGGGTGTGTAAGAAACATTAGACCTATATAAATGGATAAATTGATAACCATCTCTGTACCATATACTACACAAATGGTTAGTGTTGTATCATGCATATACGAAGATACAATATTTTTAACTATCGAGTGTTGGGGACGATTGAAAGTTAGTCGTATCTAGCGAGACCGTATTAAAACGGTTCCTCTAGACCTAAATATTTTCAACAAACTACAGAGAAATTTCAGATCGAATAACACTATCTTATTGTAACAAAACTGTTTCTCTGAGGATTTAAGTTCAGTGGGTTGGCAAAATCATTGAACATGAATCATGTTCCCGCAGTGGGCAAGAATTCAAGTGAGGGAGGGGGTCCGGTGGTACTCCCCTTGAACATTATTCAAACATTCGGTTGCTCTTACCTGCATTCTGGAGTACTTATAAGACAATTTTTTTTAATCAAAATGTCTTCAAAGTTTTGATGGGGCATAGCCCCATTCCCCCCACCCCGAGCCCCACACACGGGCCGTCGGCCCCTGACATATTTCCATAATGTCAAAACATAGAACACAATTTAATAATTACTGATTTTTGGTTTTATATACAGATTATTATAGGTGAAATTTACTAAGATACAAATCAATTTAGCAAACAATTAAATTATTGCATCCTAACTATTAAATGAATAATTTAAAAAGGTAAAATGTGTTTAATGCTTCTAATTTACAACTTTATTTTCATTTTGTGTGCTATATTATTTGAAGATTTATATTTGTTAACTAATATTTTAAAACTAGTAATTATGCTACGTATGTAGTACGGTACCTGTAAAGAAATAATTTGTTTGACAAAACTTTCAATATGTGTTACATTTGTGCTTCGTTCATTCTCATAGAATACCAATAGTGTATACCCGGTAGTATATGTACGGAAAAAGCCGGAACGAAAATTAATAACCACGGAAATAAAGTAATTTCAGGCACGATCCGTTAATTGGCCGAAGTGGAAGAGGTAGACACATCACTTATAATCGTAAACGACAATTATATTAACAAAAGTACATCTACAAAAATTAGAAGACGTAATTTTTTTTATATATTTGTTGTAGACGCTGACGTTCATAAGGAATTTGTCTACTTCTTCGGAAGTTATTCCCCTCCGGCCGATTGACAAATCGGACCCGAAATTACTTTATTTTCGTGGTTGTTAGTTTTCGTTTCGGCTTTTTCCGTAAATGGAAAGGTCGAGGTTTTGTACGAGAATTTGTAGGCCTACTGTGTTACGCTGTCCTAGTTTACTTGTTATGAAGTTACAACAACCCCAAACTAGTCGACAACGTTATCTAATCGTAACACGCAAGACACGAGGCGTTTCTACCATTACCATATTGATTCGATTTTGAAAATATCGGCGTCAACACGTTATCCATTTTCGCCTTTAGGTTATATTTTTCCGATTGTACAATGGCACACAGTGGTACGGGAAAGGCTAATGGTACGCTAATCCCGTTGACACCGTTGATCGTTTCAGTTTATTCATTTGCCATTTGGCGAAGTTTATTCTAAAACGTTGAAAAATAAGTAGATTTGAACCGGTCTTATTATCGTGTTTTATTGCATGAAAAGTTTCATTTGGATTTATAGCGCTGTGGCTTTAAAGGTAAGCCAGACAAACATGCAAGACGAGAATTGTATTCATGAAGCATTTATTTTGTTTCGTTGTCATAAAGTTGTTTTTCATCTTCTTTGCAGATCTATCTCAGGAGCAATGAAAACAGTCACTTCTATCAAACTGACAAAAATCCTGCTTTGTTGCATAACGATTCTAACAATCACGTTGTTCTCCCTTGAAAGTTACCTCTCACCAAAGAAAGCTATTTACATAACAAAACTACCCAGCACTGTGCCCAACTCCTATCATAGCAATGGCGTCGATTCATCACAAGGAAAACGAGCTGTGTATCTGCCTGCATTGCCTCTTTCAAAATCAATGGTAAAACCGTCTGGATTGCATGTTCCAAAATCAACGGTAAATATGTCTGCATTGCATGTTCCAAAATCAACGGTAAATATGTCTGCATTGCATGTTCCAAAATCAACGGTAAATATGTCAGCATTGCCTGTTCCAAAATCAACGGTAAATATGTCAGCATTGCATGTTCCAAAATCAACGGTAAATCAGTCAGCATTGAATGTTCCAAAATCAACGGTAAACCTGTCTGCATTGCCTGTTCCAAAATCAACGGTAAACCTGTCTGCATTGCCTCTTTCAAAATCAACGGTAAATCTGTCAGCATTGCCTGTTACAAAATCAACGGTAAATATGTCTACATTACATGTTTCAAAATAAACGGTAAACCTGTCTGCATTGCATGTTTCAAAATCAATGGTAAATCTGTCAGCATTGCATGTTCCAAAATCAACGGTAAACCTGTCTACATTACATGTTTCAAAATCAACGGTAAACCTGTCTGCATTGCATGTTTCAAAATCAACGGTAAATCTGTCAGCATTGCATGTTCCAAACTCAACGGTAAATCTGTCAGCATTGAATGTTACAAAATCAACGGTAAATATGTCTGCATTGCATGTTCCAAACTCAACGGTAAATATGTCTGCATTGCATGTTCCAAAATCAACGGTAAAAATGTCTGCATTGCCTCTTTCAAAATTAACGGTAAAACCGTCTGCATTGCCTGTTCCAAAATCAACGGTAAATATGTCTGCATTGCATGTTCCAAAATCAACGGTAAACCTGTCTGCATTGCCTGTTCCAAAATCAACGGTAAACCTGTCTGCATTGCATGTTTCAAAATCAATGGTAAATATGTCAGCATTGCCTGTTTCAAAATCAACGGTAAATCTGTCAGCATTGAATGTTTCAAAATCAACGGTAAATCTATCTACATTGCCTGTTCCAAAATCAACGGTAAATCAGTCAGCATTGAATGTTCGAAAATCAACGGTAAATATGTCTACATTGCATGTTCCAAAATCAACGGTAAATCTGTCAGCATTGAATGTTACAAAATCAACGGTAAATATGTCTACATTGCATGTTCCAAAATCAACGGTAAACCTGTCAGCATTGCCTGTTCCAAAATCAACGGTAAATCTGTCAGCATTGAACGTTCCAAAATCAACGGTAAATCTGTCTGCATTGCATGTTTCAAAATCAACGGTAAATCTGTTTGCATTGCATGTTTCAAAATCAACGGTAAACCTGTCTGCATTGCATGTTCCAAAATCAACGGTAAATCTGTCGGCATTGCCTGTTCCAGAAGCGTTTTCGGCGTCGTCCATCGGAATTACAAAATTGTTAGCGTACAGATGGTATTTTAAGCCACGGGAACGCAGAGTTTACTCTTTAGATTACAACTTTTTGAAAGGATCTTCCACAGGGTGTACACCCAACGATCACCCTCAACTTGTTGTTCTGGTCATGTCTGTACAAGAGAGTATCTTGTCAAGACAAGCTATCCGCGACACGTGGGGAAGCGTGTCTAGCCTCGGCAAATGGCCTGGTACCAAACAACACTTTTCTATTAAATTATTCTTCGTGCTTGGGGTGCGCCAAAACACAGCCATAAATGCTGCTATAACAAAAGAAGCAAAGAAAACTGGAGATTTGATTATAGCAGATTTTAATGACAGCTATTTCAACTTGACTCTTAAAGTCCTACTAGGATTTAAATGGATCAGAAAGTATTGCCCTGGTACCAAATATGTCATGAAAGTAGATGAGGACATGTATGTAAACATTCCGAAGATTGTAAAATTAATAAACTCCCGCAACTGGGACAATCTTATATATGGGCCATACTTCTTTTATAGTAAGGTGAATAGAGAAGGCAAGTTCAAGGTTACAGAGGAAGCCTATCCTATTGACATGTACCCACCGCACGTGAAGGGAAACCTCTACTTCATGTCGACTGATGTTGCTGTCAAACTGCTCGCAGTGGCAGAGTACCTGCCGTACGTACCCATAGAGGACGTGTATATAACAGGCATACTAGCTAAAGAATTCAATGTTAAACATGTTCCCGTGTCACGTGGCCAGTACCATTTATATTTACCTGCAAACGCGTGTGACCTTGCAACAGGACGGAAGCTTTTTTCTCAGAAGATATTTAAGAACACATTTTATAAAATATGGAAAATGGTTCGCAAGAATACTTGTGTTTGACTTTCCAAGCAACTGCATCGCTATATGACTATAATTATACAGGATCCACTGAGTGTAAAGTGGACTCGTAGACGTCCACTGTTGCCGACCAGTCATGTGACATTATATCGACACAAACTGGAAAACGCGACGGATCAGTGCACTTAACAGCCATATAACAATTTAAATGAACTGATTACTAACATAATATTCCTATCTACTTCTAGAGCAGGATCTTACGGATTATAATATCAAAGTTTTATATCTAAATATATGACTGAGTGTTCAGTTAATCAGACATAACAAACAATACGTGGTTGAGAATATTTTTGTCAGATCAGCCATGTGTTGTCGCAGAAAAGGTCGTTTTTTATCCAAAAAGAAATGTCATATCTGCTATAAAATCTACATACAAATAGATTAAATACCTGCTCAGATGTCTATAAATTATGGGATGTTAATATGCCCAATTCTTTGGGTTATGATGTGAGGTCCATGTCCGTTACACGTACAGCGTCGCAAATTTCTGGTGTATGGAGTGAACATATTCAGAGTACGGAGTGATCATCTTCAGTGTACGGAGTGCTCAGCACGACGTTTTTGTTTTTATGGAATACAAGCAGTAATATTCAACTAATTTTGTCAAATATAGCCAATTTATATGCTCAAATGTCTGTTTAATTCAATAAGTGTCATTATTGCAATTTAGAATTATATTTGGACTTCAATTCACTCATTTATATTTTTTTTACAAAATCATGATCTAAATAATAACAATAAACTGTAAATTCTGTAACAGGTAACATGAACTTGTTGACGGCATTGAAGGAAGTTTCTTGGACGATTCAATACAACCAATACCAATCACATAATTATACGCCCAAGAAACAGTTGGTTCAACAGAAGGCAAAAGCGACGGTTAAAAACCCTACAGTTGCACCTGTGGTTACAAAACCAAACCAAAAAGGCACGAAAGAACGAAACACGGAGATCGGTCATTGATTCAGTACTACCAATGTTGTCTAAATTTTCAAAACAAAGGATGACTTGAAAGATCACCGAGTTAGTGGCCATACATTTGACAAATGTGGTACTAAATACAGTTCTCTCAGTGGTCTCCGTCTCCATCTGAAAACTCACTGTAAAACATGAATTTAAGTTCAGTGTCTGTCAGAAAGGTTACCATAGGCGCAGTTTGTATGTAATTCATAAGTCAACACACATTAATCATCAGGCTTACTCATGCTCATTATGTAAGAAGTCGTTCAATAAAACGTGCAATATGACAAGACATTTTAAGCAATGTGCCAGCAATAAAACGTTCCAATATCCGGATCCATTCAAACATTGTATTAGTTAGTTATAACATATTTTCAATTAAGTTTCAAGCACGTCCGGCATGGTCACGCAGTCCAGCTGCCTCGACTACCTGTCCAGGACAGAAGTTAGTGTTATAGTATGATAGAGGAAACAAATTCTGCTGCATGTTTCTGGATTGTACAGCAACCTTAATTTCTGCCTGCTATGGATCAAAGAATCCTCTCTGGTTAATTTCTGTGGCTAGCTTTCCTTGAGACTTGAGATAACTAAGAAATCTGATAAAAAGACAATTAAAAAGCCGAAGACCTGTTTTCCAAAATAGTTTTACTTTATCAGTGTACCTCATCGCACATGACATTGTATTTCCCTTACAAAACCAACAAATAACATCAATAAATAGCAGGTAAGCAAGGTTATCCCATGGAAGATATGACTGACTAATCAGTTTAAAACAGACATTTCATTGTTGTAAATGCCCAGACTTACTGACTTCAGATACAAAAGTAGGCAAAAGGGTGCTTATTAGTTTTAGGGATCTAATCTCCTCGGATAATAACCCATTTTCAACAAGTATATGAATTAATTAGCTTTACGATTGTCTGTTGGAGGTTCAAGATGTTGCTCAATGTGTATAAAAGATGCCGAGTCCCAAATTTCTCCATCAGACTTAATACGTTTAAGTGGAATATCTTCAATAGATAATAATTATTGTTTATAGGCATTTGGCTTTTCTTAATTTTCTTTCACTGAACGTGTGCATGGGGAAATGGATGTTCTCATAGTTTATGTTTCCAGATGTTTCACAAAGGTATTGTTTTTTTATTGGCAGTTGTTTTATTTGAATGTATCTGTTTTGTATGGGTCAGAATATGTTTAAATTGTTCACTTCTTCCTCCACAGTACATACTGCATTATACACCGAATAAAACCCAAAATAAATTAATTTTATAATGCTATACATAACTAATATTGATTATTTAAGTG
>JAUTCZ010054074.1:0-10624 GCA_032273805.1 Melanodrymia brightae | reverse complement strand
CAATTTTACCCATTTTACCCTCTGGAAAATCCTTGTACCACTAACTCTCATCAATCTGTCAATGTCAGTCACACGTATATTACGTGAAACATCAGACTAGATACAATTTATGTTTATGGACTTTATGACACTGGTGATATATACTTCATTCTTAATGATAACTTGATGATGGAGACTGTTTCATTGATTTATATCACTGACACTGAAAGTCATACAGGAACATTTAAACAACTTTTTAACATTACCCCAAAAAATTATATGACGCCTGTGTACAAAGGACAACCAAGGTACAATTTATATGCGTATATGTTAATAAATGCTAGGTGGCAGTTCAAAAGTTTTATTCTAGAAATTGGCAATACCTCGGTCTTGCAGTATTAGAGAGTCACAGTATAATACTAAACTATTTCATCTGTCAATTGGATTGTAACATGTATAGAAATGTTGCCATGTGTTAAATTAGTTTATACTGTTTAGACATATGGATGAAGAAGAGCGGAGGGAGACCTTTGACAGAGATGATGAAGACAAGAATGGACAGGTTACTTGGGAAGAGCTGTTGAAAAGCCAGTATACTCTTAGCTTGGAACAAGTGAGCAAGCTGGGTTCCGATGAAGAGGATAAGAGCACATTACAGGTCAGTCTGTTTGATATGGTCAATAATCATACTGTATTTTACAATCCTCAGGAGAATGGGTCTACACGAGGTTCAAAGTCGATTTAGTCGAGTGGATTCGAACAACAATGGTCAGTTGACGTTTGAAGAATTGTTGATGTCCGAGTTTAATATGAAACAAAGCGAAGTGGGGAAAATTGCTTTGGCAAAGGATAATAAGGATGTGCTTAAGGTAGTTTGAGGTTGCTAAGAGTTGGTTTTGATTGAGGTTGGCAATCTGCTGTCTGCTTCACTGTTGGGTTACAATGTTCTTATCTAAGCTCTTGCAATTCAGGAAACGGTAACACTTAAAATGTTGCTGAAGCTAAAATTCACGTCTACAGATGCACTATTTATTTATATATTATACAATATCAAATAAAATAATTTCCCTGGTACACGTTAATTTGATATTTAATTGCGCAATATAACTAAAGTTTTCTATTCTCAATGTATCGTCTAAAAATTCTGACATTTTTGTCATAAAATATTATGTAATTTTGTTACCATTATGATTGAAACTGTAGATAAATCCCGTACTTTTCCAAGGAAATAAAACGGGCACTGTAGACAAAATTACATTTTAATAACGAAAATTTATCAAAAATGTCTTCCATTTTTTATTATTGATAATAATAATTGATCAGAAAAGCATTGTAGAAAGATAATAAAATTCATAGGCTTATACAAGTATTGGTCATTTAGAATGAATGTTCTGTCATAACAGATTTTGCTGTCCAAACACCTTATGACCACCTTTTTAGAACAATGTTTTTATCAACAAATTGTCCAGTAATTGCAAGATTCAAACGTAAGTCTACACTTTAATCCAGACTTTAGTTACATCATCTTAGTCACTTGACTGTGAGCTGATAATTTATCGTGAATGGAAATTTTCACTTGGTCAAAGTTAAACATCTTCCAAGAATAATGTAATAGAACAAGACCACAAAAGACTTTAAGGAACCTGACACTATCTGGATTTTTTGGTTAAGTACGTAACAAAAAAGTATCAATTTGTGAGTATGGTTTTCTAACTAACCAGTTATAATGTTTGCATGTTCTCTTATTATTTTTATGCTTTATTTTGCAATTTGTTTTTGTGTTCACCACGTACTTGTATGCATGAGTGAGTCACTCACCTGTAATAAAGTATGGTTTTTTCACTGTTAAAATTGTTTTTTATTCTTTGGGAAATTCCATTCCAGTTTAATTTCCATAACTATTTTTCATTGCAAGTTTTGCATTCGCATGATATATTCGTGAAAATATGTGTGCCAGGAATAATTCAAACCTATTTTCACAAATGTATTTACCATAAAACTTTTACATTACCGGGTACCGTATCATTTTTTGGTTACGTTTGCATCAATTGGGCATTCTACGTAAATTTAAATAAGTGATATTTTTTTTTACATCATCATTAGTAGATTTTCATAAAAATTCACAAATTTACTGTATAACCAGCAATTTTCGTGTTTTATTTTCGTGAGTTTTGAGGGTAACTGGGCAACCTTGGAAATATAAAACCTTGAAAATAAATGGAAATAACTAAAGAAATTGTATGCAACATATTGTGGCCACCAGAATAAGTTGACAAATTATTGTGAAATGCATGCACAGGCAATAGTGTATTCATGTCCATTATCAATTATGTATTCAGTCAGCTCAGCAGTGACATGATGCAACTTTCGACATACGATCATACTGTTTCTTGTGTGTCAAATGCAGGACTCACTCTAGACAAGGTTTTGTCTTAGACAATTTTCCCAAAAAATATGGGTTTATTTTTTAGGAAAATGTTTAAAACGAGGTTATTTTATATGCAATATTGGTAGCCAATTACAAAAGTGTTTAGCCAAACTTCTAAAAAATTAGCATGTCATTGGCAAAAGTCCACAGCAAGATAGGAAACAATTAAAAACGAAAAGAAAAGAAAAATTCTTTTTTTCTTCAGTACATGTATTACTTTAAAAAGTAGGTGTAATGATCTTGATATCTTGAACAAGTTCACGTTGCGTCTCTGCATATAAGGTCACAGCGACACGGTCACTGTTACTAAAAATAGAAATTAAATATTTATTGTGTTTTGATCAGTTTCATCATGCTCTCTCAAAAGTCAGGATAATAATAATAATAATAATACTTTATTCATCATTCTGGATTAATGTCGGCCAAACCGTGAGGAGATTAGCAGCATTTCCAATGACTTGTTTTATTTACACAGCAGTTTGTAAATGTGTCAGGCAGTAAAACCAATTATGCAGCTCTAGATGATTTTGCCTTCTTCCATCATCACATGTTGTCTGTATATTTATTGAACAACATTGAACACTGCAGAAATAGTTATGAGTATTTCTACCAGTAATTGTCACATCCAACATGTGGTAATTGATGACTTTTGGCAGCTGGTTCTTGCTGGGGTGTGGGGAGGTGGGGTTTCTTGTTGGTGGATTTGTCAGTTTGGCACAGTGAAATATGCATACAGAAACTCCGTCAATGTTCATTTCCTGTAGAAGTGTGACGTCACATAACGTTAATCAAAGCCGCAAATTGTGACGTCAAAATCGTCCTGTAATGCATTGTGGTCCAATGGCGTTGACTTTTACATACATGTACTAGCTTTGTCAAGGAAAATCGTATCACAATGTGACGTACGATATTGTTATTAAACTCCACTATCTCTCACGTATGTGTAATAAATAATTATTATTTACTCGTTATACAATGTTTATATATTGACTTTGTTGGTTATATACATAGAGGATTCATCACAATTGTTTTTGAATGTGGAAAATATCAATCGAGTCATCTAAGTCCATCCGTATATGTTGAGGTAGACCAGATTCTGAAAAATACTATTGAGATCTTTTCACACTTGGCTGTATATTTTGTATACATTGGTTGCAAAAATCTAATGCAGCAGTGAATGAAAATTTTTGATATCAGGTGGGACAGTATTTACAAAAAATAGTCATCTTCAAAGATGATTTATGCCTAGCCGTATAGACCTAATTTTATTTAAATTAAAATAGAAATATTTGGTAGGTTCATTTGTTTTCTTGAAATTACTTTTAATCAGGCCATGTTCAGTGTACTCATCTGGGTATCAAGAGCACACGAATGCATACAATTCACATTTATGAGTTTACAATTTGGAAATAACAATTTCCAACCACACTCGAATGCAGCAATCTAATTTTTACTCCAATTTGGAAACATACGATTATGTAATTACGAGTAGATCAAGCGAAAAACAATTTACAAACCTATTTGTTTGTTACAGTGTGTTAAATTCAGACTATGATATATTTAACGTATTGTATAGTTTGAAATGTAGCTAGCCCAGTTTGGACCGGATGTAGTCGACCAACAGTAGACGTCCGGGTATGAAATCAACCATCTACATGTACGTACCATGTACATATTAGTGCATGTAGAATTAAACTATAGCCATGTGTAAGACTTATATATAATGCAACTTAAATGTTGGTTTTAAACTACTTAAAAAGTGCTGAGCCTATCGTGCACATAAAAAGTGTTAAGCTTGCACAATTTGTATTGTGTATCTTTTTACAGATGATAACGGAAGACGAAAAGCGTTTCAAGGGAGCTGATCTGAACAAAGATGGACAACTGGACCAAAAGGAATATCTGGCCTACTTCCACCCATACGACTACGAGCACATGCACGTCTTTGAGATCAGACGTGAACTTGATGAGAGGGACAAGAATGGCGATGATCTGATCTCACTTGAGGAATTCATTGATGGTAGGTATATAATCGGCTGTTAGATGTCAAAAGCACAGTGATTTGGACACGTGGTCTACTTCAAAACTCATTGCTGCCACATAAGCTTCTCTTTTTCATTTGGCAAGAAGGGAGATTTTATGTGCCTTTTACCATAGATAGGATGATAGCTAATGCCACAATTCCACAATCACACAAAGACATTCTCTTAACTGATATAAGGTTTGTTACATCCAAAACTTAACTATAGTGGATTTTAGACTCTTGTAGTATTATTAATCAAATTGGGATTGTTTCGATTCTATATATTTGTTGTTTTATTGACTACAAATGCGGTATACTGTGTTATTATTGATAGATATTGTGCAGAGGTTTCCCCAAAGTCACTACTTATTATCTGTGTAACTATGGCAAGCGCATTGATTTATTAGATGATATGCTTATTGGTTGGTGTGAAAATCGATTGTCACTTGCAAACATTTATCTAAAAGAATCATTCAACATGGATCTAGTAGGTGTGAAATACAAATGGTTTTAATACTTATTTTATCTTTGCTTCTTAGCAACTGATATGGATGCTGAATACCGCAAGTCAGAGGAAGATCGATTCAAGGAATTTGATGTAAATGGCGACAAACAGTTGGACGTGAATGAAATAAAGAAGTACATGTTGCCCGACAACACAGAAACTGCTACGGAGGAAGCTAATCACCTGATTACCGAATGTGACCATGACAACGATAGCAGTCTGTCAAAAAAAGAAATTCTAGACTGTGCAGAGACTTTCCAAGATGTCCAGGCCATACCAGTGATGCACAGGGATGAGTTATAATGAGTTACAGAAGTAGTATACGTCACAAAACAAAGGTCAAAGGAAGACTTACTATCAATCCCTACACCCAATGAGAAAAACAAATCCAGTTTAATACTTTGTTTTTTATAAAAACTAGAACAAATTTATTATTATTTTTTTAAATTTAGTCAATATTTAGTTTTTAAATTGTTTTTACAGATTTGGATAATTATACAGATTACCAAATGGTAGTAGTTTTTCTTTGACCACAACTTTTCATACTCATAAGGTGTCATAATTTTCATAATTTTATGTGTAATTGTTAGTAATTGTTTCCTCTGTTCAATTATGATTTAAATGGTTTGAATATTGGTTTTTCTTCATTACGGTCGAAACTATTGTTAATTGTGATTATAATATCACATAGTTTACTCATTTAGTTTTTTTTAATAATGTATAATGACACCTTTGCATATTTTTTTTTTTTCAAAATATGTTTTAGATCAATGTATAGTTGACCATTTGTGTTTTATTTATTTTTTACTTTTGATTTTCTATGATAATATTTTTGTGTTGACCACAATGCTATTATTTGGATTTTGGTTTCTAAGGGTTTTTCTACATTTGTTTTAGAAAATGATTTGTGTACATGCTTTGAATCAAAATCTTGCATTATTACCACCTGCATGTTTGATCGGTTGAAAGTGAGTTTAGAACAAATGGTTAAGATTACATGAATGTTATATTCATAATAGATCTATTATAATTACACAGGTGCCTTAACTCTTTGAGGTATGTCAGCCATTTTACATGCACGCCCTAGTTATCTGCTTGTGCCCTAAACCAGATCAACCAAATTCAAGGAAAATTATGACAATTGATAACACGACAACGACTTTGTTAATAATACATCTTTATTTACCAAATTTTTAATATTACTTCCTATCTAATTTTTAATGTTACATCCTTATCTATTGCATTCAATCAGTATAGTATCATTTTAGAATAATAATTAAAAACAGTTTTGTAATATATGTGACACACCATGACATTTTGTATGTATCACCCAAATGTGTTTGTAAAATTATAGGGCATTATCTTATTTTAAGGACTATGAAGGTTTATCCGAGGTCCCTACTTCATAAAAAATGTTAAACCTCGATTTTGACGTAAAACTTTGCAGCGAATTTATCGCTATGACGTAATGCCGCATTTGGACCCAAAATGTCATGGTGCGTCACATATTCTAAAGCTGAAAATTTATTTCATAAATTCAAATTATTCAGTTTCTTCACAAAAATAACTAAATCATCTTCATCGGAACTTACATCGAAATCTGAATAATCAAATCTGGCGAATTAATGTCTTTTTGTTGCTTCCATGTTCATATATTTCTGATAAACACAGAAGAAATTATCACAAATAGAGCCACAACACTAGTTTTTATTGGCCCAGATTTTGTTTGCAATGCCGGCCTGTCTATCATTTGTCTAATCAATGCCAGATTTACTATCCTATTGGTCATGCCTAGTCAGGATTGGACAATAGGAAGTAACGTAGGCATAAAACACATGAAAATTCATGGTTTTTAATTACCGGTACTGTAAAATAAATTTGTCAATTCCAATAAAATCCCATCTTAAATGTTCTGTCGCCATTTGGTGTCTCAATCCTAATTATTTTATATGTAGTTGATACATAATTATGTGAAAGAAGTTCTATAGTTTGATACTCAAAATTAAGTCTTTGTGACTTTCCTGAAAATAGGAATGCCTATCGAAAATTGTACACTAATTGTATTATTATCATTGCAAAAAATAAGATTCGAAGTACAGTATGGGCCTACAATTATACAGTATTAAAAAAAATAGAAGTACCGTAAATGAGCAAACAAAGGACGGTATATTTTTCTGAAGGATGTCGATTACTCAAACTATTTTTGAATATTTGTGACCAATAAAACTATTAATAATGAACATAAATCATATTTGTTAACTTGACATTTGTATTTTTAAGTACCGTATACAATGCAATAATTAATATGACGTTTTTACTTCTGGATATTGGATTTCATAGTGAAATGTAAAGTATTGTTGCAATCATAGTATGTACAAATGTATGTGAAGAATTCCTTTCAGTTACATAGTTTAGTTTTTTGTTTTTTTCTTCAGCAATAATTTATTAATTTTCTGTTTAAGCTGTTGCACTGTTAAGTGATTCCAGTTCAATTATTTGGTTTATACATTCAGTAAAAAGGCAAACCAATTTAATATTTCTAAAATAGGTGGATTTATGTTGGCAGTTTCCATGTCTAAATATTGTTACATTTTTAGAATTGTTTTTACAGTCAAGGTGGATTAATTTATAGATTCCTTCGGGAAACATGGCCGCATCGTATGTAAAGGAAATAGTTGAACTGGTTACACTTATAGTTTTGTTGTCAATATGACTTGTGTATGAGAACAAATGTTACATGCTGTGTTGGGACTGCTTTGTGTGGTGGGTGCTGCAGTTTTCAGTATTATATGATAAGAATTCCAAATTAATCCAATATAGACTACATATACTTATTTTTTTACTTATGATATATATGGTTGAAATTGTAATTGTTTTTCGTATTACTAATTGTCTTTTAACAGCAATTTGTCACACATTTTGGGTACCAAATTTATTAGCTTCGCTATGACTAAACAATAGAAGAGTTCGAACAATCCAGAAATATATTCATCAGGGTTATGATATACAATTTTACATAATTTTAAGCAAAACATAAATATCTGATGGATAAAAGCATTTAACCTATATTACAAAGTCAAATGTTTTCCTTTTATTGACTTAACGACAGAATCATAACAGGCTGAGCTAGCTTTCAATGTATGGATACTAATTGGCATAAAACAGTTAATTTTTTAGGTAGGTTTTGTCATCAATAAATATTTTTATACAGCCTTTAAGCATGAAACATTTTTAATCTTTTATAACTAGTATCAATCTTATTTTCTAATAAAATGCAAACAGCATATTTGATTAATATACATGCTAGTATACATGTATATGATTATTTCAAATAATATAGCCAATTTTCTTAAATGTACATTACTATAGTTAACATTTAAAGTGACTATAAATGTACTTTTCAGATAATTGTTTACATGACGTAACACAAAGTACATGTTTGATGGCTTGCTTGATTAATTACTTTTTTATGAATACAGATATATTCATTTTCTCAAACTCGACCCTCTAAAACCTAATAAATTGGAAGCCAAAATGTTTCTAAGTTTACTACATGTATTTTCTGATCTCACCAAGTGACATATCCAGCTAAAACCGGTCGACCTCATGTTGGTTACGCATGTGCAATAGAATACTAGGAATCATTTGTGTCCTGGCGAATTAGGATTTATAAATTACTTGCTGATGCCTTACAATTTGATTGTCGACGACGTCACGTTCGCTAATGTCCAATAAACGACGAAGACGTACGAATAAATAAGCATGATCTGTATTCTATTTGAATTTGTCAAATTAAGTAAATTGTTTGGTAAAATACATCTATACGCAAGTTTTTATCACAAAGACTGAAAGTTATCTTAATATCTTAACATCATTACAGTTTAAGTAACTGCTATTAGATGGCTATGTTCATGTTTCCAAAATTTTAACAATGTCTAATATCTCCGATTTATCATATATAGAGGTTATGTCGTAAGCGTTTTTTAATATGGAAAATATCAAACGAGTCTAGGTTAATCAGTATGTCGAAGATCTGCTGAGACAAATAATGAATAACTAGATACGTTACATATTTTCAATATTAAAAACATGTGTTGCGAATTCTATTTAGTTTATATTAGAACTCTTCTAAAATAACGTTTAAACTCGATATTTAGTAAATCACACTTTGAAATACTATTCTAAATAAGCTTCCTTTGGTAATATGACCTCATCGCACTTCGCTAAAATGTAGTATTTACAGCAATACCTTTATTACATGAGTTAATAAACCAAAATATCAAATGGGTTTATGACACGGATATTATGGGTAATTTATATATATGTAGTGCTTAAAATAATAGAAATTAGTAAAACTGTTTATAGTGACTATAAAATGACAATCTTGTATTTGTTCAGATTGTTTAAAGTAATATGTATTGCATAGGATTGTGCATTGCTATACAATCATGTATTTGAATTCATATCAAATTCATCATGGTTTTCTGATTTACCTGCTATCAAGAACAATCACTACAGATACATGTTTTTGTTATCTAATAATGATATTAGTCGAAAGACAATATTACATTATTAGTAATTACGTAGCGATTAAATGGTTGATCAATGTATTGATATCTTGATAGGTGTAAGTAATATTATTTCTTTTTTGTATGATTGAGGGTTGTTATCAAGTATTTGACTATCATAGCCTTTATATCATGTTTAGCATTCCAATTTATTGTGCCGAATGCAAATTTCTATGTGAAATACTAGTGTATAGAAATATATATATACATGTATGCCAATAATACATTGACTGCTGTGATTTACAATTGTATAAAGCAAATCCACATTGCATTTCATAAATTTTTCTTAAATTATTGTTTGTGTTGAATGTATTTGAGATTGTTACTGAATTCCATAATAAATCCAACATGTTGATGGACACATTTTCATTTGGTGTATAACTGCTTTTAAAAAATCCAGGCATTCTCTTATTGTTGTTTATTATATTATTGATGTTAACGTTAAATTTTTTTTATTGTCAGAATGTTAAATTACAAACATGTACATGTGTTTTACAAGTATTGAACATGTATACAGCATGTTTGTTTCCTTGTACTTTGATTTGTGCTGAAACCTTTGAAAAATACTCACATATTCTATTCGTCATTCTCAAAATAATGATGCAAACTGTTTTTATTGATTGAATTTCTTGGAAAAGCACTTTTGAAGCTTATTGGTTAATTATCAGCTGTTAGTATTGTCCAACATATCGTAATTTGTACACCTTATCTCCTGAAGAAAATTGCTATTTTATTCATTAAAAACAGAGGATCATTTTATGCACATTTTCCTACAGACAAGGCAGTACATATCACAGAATTTGATAGAAATGGTCATTAGCTGTGGGGGTTTGGGTTTTTCAGTGAGCAGAAATGGTTTTGTAATATCACGTCTTGCTTGCCAACTATGCAACATTCCCGATCCAAAGATAAATACAAGAAAATCGTTACGCAAAATATTTTGGCATAACCCATAAATAGGTTACGCAAATTTTCAATTCTAGTCATGTAAATCATATTGCTTCAAGTCTAGTCAATGGAAATATGATCCTGCTACAGGGCTCATTTTTCGACGGGAATCCGGGAATCTGATTCCCGTAAATGAAACACACGGGAATCTAATTGGATTCCCGTACTAAAAA
>JAUTCZ010054063.1:0-10625 GCA_032273805.1 Melanodrymia brightae | reverse complement strand
GATCTTAACAACATTTGTTGTTTTTTTTAAATTAAATATTTTACAAATTTATATAACAAATCATAAAGAAACTGAATGGTGGTGTGGAACCTTTACTTTAAATAGTTTTATAACCAGATGTCTCGCGCCGGAAACGGAGGTACCGGTGACAGTGGGTGGCGGGCGACATAGGAGGCAGATCTGAAATAGACGGGGCCCCAACCCTGAAACTACCAAATTGTCTGGGCAAATAAATATTTATATTTAAAAAAAGAAAGAAAAAAGAAAAAGATCTAAAATAAAAAAAAGCACCCATATTTAAGAAATTAATCGTCACGCTCCACCATCGATGACTTCTGAGATCATTTCAATATCTAGGCGGTCTCCATTAAAGGCACACTCCCCAGTTTTAAGACGGATGCCACCCAACGTGCGTATCTAATGCTAATTGTAACATGTTTTTGCTAATGGAGCCATATGATTTATTAAAGTTAATATTTTAATTTTACTTACCTTTTATTACTTACAATAAAAACAATATTTTAGACAAAATTACACATTAAGCTGCTAATCATTTGGATGACCAAAACACTATTGATATTGTAAGCAATAAAATGTAATTAAACAACAATTTTAATAATTAAAATTGTTCTATTAACCAGAAACATGTTAAATAACATTAGAAGCGGCGCATTCATCTTAAAACTTGGAAGTGTTCCTTTAAATTCATTTACAAATGTTCAAAGTTATTGTTTGGTAGTTGTGGTATTAAATATGTGTATCTGATATTGAGCTATTGAGTAAATATCAATCAATAGTTCACATCGCCTCACGTCATTGGGTGTATGAAATTGCATATGAACATAACGAGATCATTCCCAACATATACATTGAGAGGATGGGTGATCTTTTTTTAAAAGCAACTAATGTAATGCATACATTATAAAAAACATAATTGAAATTGAATTATCTGATGAGTATGCATTACTTTAAGTTCACAATGAGTTTAAGTTCAAGTTCAAGTTCTTTATTAACCTTAAGATTTACATCTTATCAGCATAATACATGTAATAATAATAATAATAATAATAAATTAATAAATAAATAAATATGCATACATCTATAAACAATATATATATATATATCAATAAGGGCGTACCATGCACAGAATGTGTGTATGACTACGAACGACCTACAGACTATTGAGTAAGTTTGATGTGGAGTTTGATCAATGGTTTAAACATTCATGTCTTGTAATTATATATCGTAATATGTAGAGTAGCAAGTACTATAGTAACGATCTCGGGTGTAATAGAATGATGAAAGTTTTCGCACAACTGTTGCCGCATCCTACGTCAAGCAGCATGTCAATAAAATTTGTTAAGTTCAGCGTACACGTAGCAATTTTTAACACTTGCGTCAGAAACAAGCGTATTGACTCTAATGCTCAGTCAGTCAGTCAAGGTTTTGTTGAGGATGCCCCTGTCCACTTAAGGTTCAGGCACACCTCTCCATGGACACGGTCCGCCATCAAAGGTCGGGACACAATGTCGACGCTGTACCCATGGGGAGACTCTCTAAATGCTCTAAATGGACTAATTTTTATTGACAAGTGGAGAACTTATAACGTGTGGAAATAGAGAAATTTAATGATGAAGACACAAGTGACACTAGCCAGCGTCTTGTCGTTGTGTATAAGATCAACACAGTTCACTTTAATTTTTGTCACAATAGTTGACTAATCAAGAACCCATTGACATAGGCTAGTTTCTATTTGCAATTGTAAAACAATTGCATAAAAAATTATGTGTTTGTTTGCTGTCAGCAAATGAAACAAATAGAATATGGTCATACGTAAGTAATGCTAGACCAATGGTGACTGGTGGCCGTTCTTTGAATTCTAAACGACAAAACATTCACATGGTCTTTGCGCAAAGTTTACCGTAAGGGGTACTACAGCATAATTGCTTGTATGAAACTCCCATTTTGACAATTATACATATACAAGTATTTTTCAATAATTTATTGTTGAATGCTGGGAAAGGTCTTTATAATTACGAGCTGTGTCTGTTGATAAATCCCGTCTATTGAATAAAAGCAGAAATAAATAGTTTAAACCAAGTCACTGATCAAGATATATCCGCCGTAAATGTCACTTTCCTCACTCGTTTGCGCCAAATTGTAGTGAGAAATCCGCTTCTAGAGGTGATGAGGAAATTATCTATCGTGTTAGATATTGTTCACCTCTCAAGCAATTTACATGAGGAAGTTTCCAATACAACAGCCAGCCAATAGATAGTTCCAAATACAACGTGTGTGACGTCACGTTAACCGGGAAACGCCATCTTGAATACTTACTGCAACCGCAACTGATGTTTTTTTCTGAGCAACTTCCTCACCGCTGAACTGCTACAGTGAGGCAAGTGATATTCGTATCATATGGCTCATCAATGTCCTCAATTAGTTAGTTATAATGTATTTACGTGATTATATCCAATTATGATTCAAGCACGTATGTCATGGTCACGTAGTCCAGCTGCTTCGACAGCTTGTCCAGGACAGAAGTTAGTTTAGTATGATACTAATAGAGAAAACCCGCTACTCTTGATGAATAGCAAGGGATCTTTTATATACACATTCTCTGTGGAAGTACACCTATCCATTGATCCTTGTGGAGCACTCGCTCTGGGTTGGAGCCGGTACTGGGATTAGCAACTGCATATACCACGAATGAGATTCGAACTCAGTACTTACCAGTCTGAAGCCCGATACGTTAACCACTGCGCCACGGAGACCGGTATTTCCCCCACTGTGTGCGCTGGACACTATATACCTGCAAACACATCAAAGGGTAGCACAAGTCACCGTTTTACGTCTCGATAATTTCTAAATGTTTAACTTCCTTCTACGACCCCGGTTCACCGTTCATGCACTGACGGTGGGTGCCTTAACCTACTTGAACTATCGGGGCGCCTATAGGGATGGATACAAAGCAAGCAATAACTATATTGTAACCATAGGTTAACGAGTCTTTCACATTGTGCACTCGCAATGCGACAATAATCGGGGGATGATCGAACGACTGATTACATGTATGTCAAATACCTATAAGAACCATGAATATACTACCGAACGTGATCGTTTAGTTACTAGTAGCTTATTAAAACATTATCACGTTTAATGAGACACGTTGTGTGTCAGTTAGTACACGCAACCCGACACAGTGTAAACAAACAGTGGTATAAACATTGCGACAACAAACGCAGAGATATGACGCGTGTCATCCACCAGTGCGTAAATCCGTAACCGAAAAAATAACGCGTAACCACAAAAACTCGTTTCGTGAGCGTATGTATATCGGGCCTCTCCTCAAGATTTTTTTTAAAGCGCTTTCATTTTCAAAATTCAGGAATAATATTAGAATTTTTTGTAATATCCATGAGTAAAAATTTGATAGATTGTGCATTATACATTGTACAGTGACACTGAAAAACAAGTGAATTTAAGGCCCTTACAAAGCCATTATAATAAATCAAAGCCCTTTCAATTTCCTTAAAATAAATCAAAATTATATCTTAGTTAAACAGGTAATGAGTCTGGGGAAACCTCTGCATGTCCGTAAACATTCGATTCTATAAAAAAAAAGGGTGCATGGCATATCTTTTTTATATGATATAAAGATCACGGTACGCATTACGCAAACGCGTAAGATCGAATTTTATTGATGCGCTTACGCACTACGCTAACGTATTTTACGCACACATGGTATTCCAGCTTACCTCTTGTTTGCACGCAACATCGCTAAATGTAAACAAGACGGTTTACAATACGCATAAACTGTTTATATATGTATTTACACGCGAGTGAGTGTTTTCTTCGTTTCTCTCGTAAAACTAAAAATCGATCCGTGTAAACCGGACTTAACGGAATAAATTGTAGTGGCATGTGAGTAATATTAATACCTGTTTACAGCTGTCCGTGCCAATCCAATGCTATTTTACGCTTCGTGTGATTATTTATATTCGTGGGATCATTAAGAAGATATAGTAGGTGTTGATATACACACGTATTACCACCAGATTCCGCCCAGTCTCATTATAATTATTCAAACTTATTACTATTAGTCGCAAGTTGAAAGAGGTGGGATGTATGGGTAGAGGTGGATTGTGGTTAGAGATGGATTGTGGGTAGAGGTGGATTGTGGTTAGAGGTGGATTGTGGTTAGAGGTAGATTGTGGTTAAAAGTGGATTGTGGGTAGAGGTGGATTGTGAGTAGAGGTGGATTCTGGTTAGAGGTGGATTGTGGTTAGAGGTGGATTGTGGTTAAAGGTGGATTGTGGTTAGAGGTGGATTGTGGTTAAAGGTGGATTGTGGGTAGAGGTGGATTGTGGGTAGAGGTGGATTGTAGGTAGAGGTGGATTGTGGGTAGAGGTGGATTGTAGGTAGAGGTGGATTGTGGGTGGAGGTGGGTTGTGTAGGTAGAGGTGGGTTGTGTAGGAAGATGAACAATGTGGGGAGGGGGAAGGGGTGGGGTGCATACACGTGAGAATTTGAAAATTATATGGTATAAAGCATAATAATAGTATGCCTCCTTCGCTTCAATGCAAAGTTTTGTTAACTAGACGTGTGAATTATTGAGGACATGTGTTTCCTATAGTTTGCTATTCTGGCTATATACGCTGCTGAACTGCGATTCAACCTATTCACACTTCTTATAGTCATAATTTATATGTTGTTAATAGCATGCATCAATCAACATACGGGTTACCAGGCACGAATCTGCAGCTGCATGGTGGGTACATGCTGGGCTGAGATGGGACGTAATATTGTAGTATCCTTAATCTCATGATGATAGGCTACAGTAAATTTTACAATAAAAAGATATTTGAACCAGTATCACCCCCACTCCCCCATCTCAACTCGCCCCATCTACTAGTGAGAGTAAACAAACTAGTTTGTTACATAGAGCAGGCTCGTACCCAATGGGGGATCGGGTCGTTCGAACCCCCATCCGGTGACTTTTTGGTTTTTTTTTCAATATTAAACTTTTTTTTTATATCGCACCCTTGTTTGAGGCACTTCGTGCCTAACCATAAGCTTGAACGACCCCCCCCCCCCCCAACCTCTTTTCAAAATCCAGGCTACGGGCCTGTCTAAGAGTGCTCTCTGACTATAAGCGGGTCATCCACCCAGCTAAATGTCTATCTAGGCCCTTCTCAGTCAGCTTTCTCGGACTATCCATCTACATCACCCGGATACCACCCAACATCAAATCAAAGTACAACCCCCTGAGACCACCACCGTTTTAGAGAAGTCGTATTTATAATCGCCATTACGTTTGGAGCCAATACAATACAACGAAGTAGAGCCCGTGCCCGCAAGGCGGTGCCCCACACGCCGTATATACATGTATAACTGAGAGGCGAGTGCCGTACTCTCGGCAAACACCGGCCACTTGGCGTGACGTCATTCGCATGCTCTCGATGTCAAACGCTTGAAGACTTCTCAAGTTTTCCCAATATTTACATGTATGCTAAGCTCTGGCGTTGTTTACTCTAAAATTCCAATAGCATATCAAAAGGAGAATTTGATTGGTTGGTGTATGCTTAAGACCTGCTATGACGTCAGAGAGCGTTCGGAATCGCCTCGTCTCATTGTGGAAGTCCGTGTCATAAATAACTAACTTGAAACAGAATATAAACTACAAACAGAACAGGTGACTTGCCGTGTAGGTGTCTTTAAATAAATAAACGTGTTATTTTAACAAAACAGTTGATTCGGCATCAATTGTTGCTCTTAATCCAACCATGGCAATTTCACCATCTGTTCTGACATTATAGATTGGCTAGGCATGAGTATACTAACATCCATTTGCTTTCAAACTTAATATGTATTACAGTAAATATGTTGAGTTATACACATCGTTGATTTATATAGAAATATTAATATATAGGAATAATAATTAGAGCGACTGTTTTTCACGATTGTCGATGAATAAATACCAAATGTTACGCCGCGTCTATTTCGGGTCAAGGACAAACTTTATGAATAACCGCTTTTTAGAGCAAAACAGCACTACTTTAAATAATATAAATAGGAAAGCAACTTAAAGACTAATATCTAAAATCAGCAACAAATTCATTTATTTATCATTATTACTTTCAACACATATAAATATTATTTTAAAACAAATCAGCAGTCTGCTTTTAATATTATAAATGGTGAAACAACTTAAAGAAATATCTGAGTATTAATACATCTGTTTTAAAACAAATCGGCTTTCACATAACTTCTCTCTCTCTCTCTCTCTCTCTCTTTTTTTAAAATGATTTTAAACATCAATACAATAGAATTTAATGCTATCAAACTGTTTATAGATTGTTCGAAGACTCGTAATAGTTGTGATGCGTACATTTGACGCCAAACCCCAGTGACAGGTTCTCTGTAATGAAAAGTTTACACTCGAGTTCCAAGTGCATTTAGATGTTAAAGATGACTCGTGACGTAAGTCCATTGTTCAGTGAACAATTCAACTTGAAACCGTTTGATGGACTCACCATGATAAACCATGAAACCACTTCACACACAAACCCACTTCTGAGTCAATGTCGTAGCTGGAAGCCCTTCATTCTTTCGTTTGTTTAGCCATTTTCTGGCTTATATACATGTACATGAATTAAAAAAAATATACCGCGTTCAAAACTGATAATTCCAAATGTAAAAAGCTATATCTTAAACACAAAGTACTAAAACAGAACCGATCTCCAAACAGATTGACGAATTACGAAGTTTCAAGGCAATTTTTTTTCGTTCAAGTTCTTTATTTGCCTTAATAAAAAAAAACTCATAACAATTATATTTAATGAATGTAAAGTTTAGGCCTACATCTGCTTAATAATTATTAAGATATTTTGAAGTAGAACTTCATAATTATTGTTTTTATCGATCCCCACCCCCACCCCTCGTTCAAAATGATAATATACGATTCTCGTAAAATGGGATTGCGCTAATGTACTACTAGATAGTTAGCGTCGATTTGTAGGGGAGTGGGGCGTAGCTTAGCGCAAGAGCGTTCGCCTGAGGCTCGATGGATCGATCCTCCTCAGGGGACCCGTTGGATTATTTCCCGTTCCAACCAGTTATCCACAACTGATCTATCAACGGCCGTGGTGTGTGTATCATGTCGATCCTTTGACCTACGTCCCGCTCCGGTACCGGTTGTAAGCACAGCAATTGTTTTGTCTATTCATTAAAACAAAATCTCTTCCCAAAACCCAGCGCAGACTATGTAGACCTACTTTTGCCTGAAAAACAAATCCTGAAATTATTCATTGATAAAAAGAAAATAACATAAATGTTATATAAACAATAATGCTATTAACCGCAATACTTGTAACGTTTATCACATTATGGTGTGAAGATTTCGCTTCCAGTTGAATACTGGCCTGCGGCTAATAAAAACATGTATACTATCAGATTTAGGATTGCGAGTCGCGACGCGCAGACTGATCGAAGTGTGACTGACGTCTGTCTGTCCGTCTGTGACACAGTGTCCAGAGTTCAAGTGGGACCATCATTTGGACGGGGGATTTAGACACAAACAAATGTGGTTAAACCCCACAACAAAGACTGACAATAGACGAATTCTTATTAGTTTGGGTGGAATGACGTTCATCTAGAGCTATTGGGAGTCTTTATTTCCAGTTTTAAAGGCGCACTATAGACTGTTTAAGACGGATGACACACTACTTGCGTGTCTAATGTCATTTGTGACATAGTTTCGGCTAAGAGAGAATTTTTATGTATGAAACTTAAAATTTACTTTCATTTTATGAATTATTTTATGAATTATATAATGTATCCAATGCGTTTGTAGCACAGGCACTTGTATTTTGGATTTTATATATTTAACACAAACCCAAGGAATGCTATATCGGTATATAATTATGTCCAAATGTATGTAATATTCTGATTTAATGTCATTAACGACAGGCTGTAGGAACATTTAAAGGGAGAACGAGGACAGATTTTTTTTCAACCATTCCAGACAGCAGTGCTCAGAATTCCACAAGAATCCTAACCACAAGTGCTTGTGGTTTGTAGCAGCTTGATATGGTCTTAAACGTTTGCTTGCAATGATTTAGTACGATAGAAATTATTTTAGATAAAAGTAGCCTACACCTTAAATTACTATAACAATTTGGATTCATGACCAGAAACCAATAGGATATAGAGGATATTAAACAAGCTACCCTGTATTATCAAGTTTAAGTTCCAAGTGAAATAATTTTCATGTATCATGAGTTAACTAAAATGAAGATTATTTCAAGAGGGTCTAAAACTTGATAATACATGGCAGCGAGTTTAATATTCTATGTATTACTCCAGACATTTCATACAATGAAACGCGTTTCAAAACATATTTCACATCAATGTAACTCTAAGAAACAGAAGATTGTGGGTAGTTCTACACTTGTGTGTGTTTGATATATTTATTTTTCTCGGTTAGAGTGACCTGTGGGGTAAAAAATACATGTACACATGTCTGATATTATAAGCAATAAGATGCAGGCTAAGCAAATTAATATTAATTTTAATAATAGAAAATCCCCTTCACGTATTTTTTTCGAAATTTGTTTTGTTTTTTAATAATTAATTTTTGAAAGTAATAATGTAACACTGATAAAATGACTGGATTCGCTCTTAACCCTGTAAATAAATAAGTTGTAAAGCCATGGTTGACGACATGAATATCCTGACAAGACTGCAATTTCGTGAACAAAATAAATCACTTACGTCACGCAGCGAAACGCCATAGCCACGGATACTTCTATAAAATGTTAATGATACAATACAAGTCATTATAAAAACTTCTATAAAAAACATTACTTTTCTGTTACCTATTTGTAAGTGTTATAATATCGACCCCTTAAAAAATTGAAATTTAAAAAATATAAATGTTACAAAATGTTAATGATACGATACTAGTCATTATATACTCAACATATTACCTTTCTATTAAGTATTTGTCAGTGTCGTAATATCGATCGTCGTGTTTATATAATATATATTATATATATTCTTTACTAAAATCTATCTTGTGGCCTATATCTGTATATCGAACAGATATTTCCGCTGAGCTACGTCCTGACATATATTAATAAAGTTGAAGCACATTGCTTAATAATTACATCCACAAATTTTAATGGTCTCAGAAAAAACCAGCTGCCGCCAATTAGCCTACTCCTACTGCTGACAGCAAGGAGTGTTTTATATGATGCTCCAAACGGACAGGGTAGCACTCAACAAGGCATTTGATGAACCAGTTGTCGATTATTGTTGGGAACAAGAAATCGACCAACGGATCCGCTGATGAGAATTGATCCTTTGACCTGTCGAACTGTAGGCGAGCGCTCTTGCACCGAGCTGCGTCCCACTCCTACACACATAACAGTATTGAATGCGAGCGTCAACTCGATAATACAGCCATTGATTATTGTTTCCGCCGTGAAAATACCTATCAAACATACATTACCAAATATACAAAAAAAAAGTGACTTGGAACCAGTTCCTTTTCTGCGTGTTCTGTATTGAATATTGTACGACCGCATACTCAATATATCTGCGTCAGTAAGCCAAGTGTTATTAATACCGTTATTCGGGGCAGTGGTAGTAATGCGATTAGACCGTGTACGGAATTTGTTTTATATTAGTCGTGTATATTTACCCGGTGTCCCAGTTACCCCATTATTACCATCCTTCCTTCTGTCCATCTGACGTCAAACATGATCGATTCGATAGGTCTGGCGTCATGATCGTTTTTACGCCGATCAGATGCTGAAAAACTTTCTCCGCGCAAACCGGATTGTAATCATTAAAAGCATTCAAGCCGATGAAATCACGAAATATCTTAACCAGCTCTCCAGGAATGAAGACAAGGCTTTTCTCAAGGCAGTCACTGACGTTCTAATAAATTTTAATATATTCCAGACCTTGTATTGGCGGTCCCGGCTCTCTGACGTCACGGCCGAGGATCTTGTTCGAGGCAGACAGGCAGGCCGGCCAGATTGGCGGCTGTTCAAATGCAATGAGAGCGACGAGCGAGGTTAGTTGTTGTCTGGCTCTACTGAGAGGCGCACGGCGGTACGGTGTGTGTGCGGTGTGTGTGTGTGGTTACAGTTATCACATGGATTGTTACTAACTGATAGATATATTATGTCGCACGTGTGGACAATGTCGTAGGTAAGTTGGGTATACCTGGAGATATTAATAGTATTTCACACTGCTTTTAAGTCAGTTGTGTTGCACTTGTTTAAATCATTGCATAATATTATTAGGGCCTAGTAAACTTTTGTTCAATATTTATAATATTATTTATAACATTATATAATATACAGTAGATTAATAAATGTATAGGCCTGATTTAACGTATTCGTTCTGTCCTATAATTAAGTTAAATTATATCAATTATACTAAATGCATTAAAAAATAGTATTAAATGTTAGGTTATGTTGATGATAATATGTTTTATATTATTATGTATACATGATGTTTTGGGGGGGGGGGGGGTTTCTTAAAAAGCTGTTGAAATTAGAAAAAATGTTAGTGGAATAAAAAGATATTTTTTTAATTAAGTACTGATCAAA
>JAUTCZ010054052.1:0-10627 GCA_032273805.1 Melanodrymia brightae | reverse complement strand
GTCAGAGGTTAACATTCCTCGGAGATGTAGTCCCGTGAGTGTGTGACGTCAAAAGTCATAATCGTATAGTAGCAGGTCATCATAAACTACCAATAGGAACAGTGGTTGCAGGATAAATCACATTAACTATGTAGAGAGGACATACTTATGCAGAAGCCTGGCAATGAAGATCTTTATCTCGTGCATGGCGAAGTTCTGACCTATGCAGTTTCTGAAAGATAAATACATCACGACAAGATGTTATCAATGTTTTCAATCAACGTAAAATCACTAATCAATTCTAATTTAATGCTGCTTACATTTATATAATATTAATATTGATTGTATGTAACTGCTAGTATATAGGTACTAGACATTAGTTCAGTTGTAAATGCATAGTATTACAAATACATGGTGCAGGGATTCTAGAATACGATAGCCCATTTCCCGCGGCCAGTGATTTTTACACTCGCGTCACCAAATAATTGCTTTGGCCGTGCCCGTGGCCAGTAAAAAAAAATAATTTACTTACATTTTTTTAATTATTATATTGGTATTGGTATCTAAAAGTTGAGCAAGTAAATTTTCAGCCACGGCCTGTGAATTTTGAAATCCACTGACCTCATGGCAAGTGAAATTAAACAAAAAAATTAGAACCCCTGAAATGTGTCCTTATTTGACTGTGGCACAACGTTTGTTTCAAATTCGATGTTTCGTGCGTGCGTGCGTGTGTGTATTTGCGTGCCTGTGAATGTCAGCGTGCGAGTGTGTATAGAATCAACAGATACATTTTTTTATATAAAATACTATGTAACTAACCTTGGTCCTGCAGAGAACGGCACAAATGCATAAGCATTTCTATTTTCAACATTTTCAGGTGAGAATCGTTCAGGGCGAAATTCCTGAATAAATCAAATTTATTTATTGTGGTTGAAAATCTATTATTCTTCAATAGTAAATATTTCCAATTGATTTTGCACGTCACATTATGAAATAACCCCATGTGTATGGTTTATAAATAAGACAACGTCCATTCATTTTACAATTATAAAACCAATATGTATATCAATTGTTTTAAAATATAGATAATTGCATGGCGAATTGTGGTAGTGGCGACGTAGCAGAAGTAGTAGTAGTAGTAGTAGTAGTAGTAGTAGAAGTAGTAGTAGTAGTAGTAGTAGTAATAGTGGTAGTGGTAGTGGTAGTAGTAGTAGTAGTAGTGGTAGTAGTAATAGTGGTAGTAGTAGTAGTTGTAGTAGTAGTCGTAGTGGTAGTAGTAGTAGTATTATTAGTAGTGGTAGTAGTAGTAGTAGTAGTAGTAGTAGTAGTAGTACACAGTCATTATATAACACAATGTGTTAAGTAGTAGAAAGTGCAATTGTTTGCATTGCTACTGACCAATGAGTTTTCCCACACTAATGGATTGTGGTGAATGCAATACACTTGAATATTGACCACGGTACCAGATGGGATGGTGTTTCCGTTAATCAGCATATCCTGTGTGGTTCTTCTCTGGATGAACGAGACTGGCGTGTGTAGTCGCAGACTTTCTTTCACGCACATGGTAAGGAATGGTAACTTGGGTAAATCCTCCCTGCATTAAATAAATATAAAAATCAAATCATATTCAAAGATCTATTTGTGCCATTATAATAACATTATTGTCGTTGAGAGAACCTCTGGTGTACCCAATGCAGTGTGGTAGTCACTTCCGGCGGTCTGTTAATCGCAGACCCCAAACAGATGGGAGATGACAGCTAAATATCTTAGGTTTTTCTTGTATAAAACTTATTATTTTCTAGCGTTAAAACGGCAGACACTATTACATCACACATTCAGTTTAATAATTACGTATTCCAAATTGAAAAATCTCATAACGGTTAATATACGCCAGAGCATACGCTGCATAACTTATATCTGAGACATTTGAGGCAGCTGGACTGCGTGTCCAGGATAGACGTGCTTTAACTATCAATTGGATAGTAGCACGTAACTAAGTTATAACTGACTAAATTACTATACTATAACAATATAAGTATGTGTCCATTATTATGTAAAAGTAAACACTAATAAACTATATATCGATATAATTACATGCATTCAAGTTGTTTGAACAGGTTGCTCCGAAATGTTATATTTTAATGTTCAATAAAATTGAACGTGCTTACATTTCAACATCTTCTGTCGTCTTTCCCGCCATCAGATCATCAATCTCTCTTTGCATTGCCTCCTGGTGTTCAGGGTGTTCCGCTAATGAGAACATTGTCCACGAGATGGCGCTAGCTGTAGTGTCATGACCTGAAACGAAATGGAGACAAACATACTTGAATTATTATATTCTTCGCATAATATTAGGCTCCGAAAGTAGAAGTAACCCTTGACATAACAAAAACATCTTAAGTAGTTTGCAAAACATACATTGCTGTTACGAAAAGATGACAGAAATTTAAACCTGAACCACTATTTCCCACAATATCCTGAGATATGAAACAATGTCATACAAATACAGCAGTAATACCTTCAAAGAGAAATGTGTCTACTTCATTTCGTATTTCACGAGAACTGAGACCAACTCCATTTTCATCCTTTGCTTTGAGAAGAATGTCGAGGAAATCCAAACACTTCTTACTCTTCGTCGTCTTGCCCTCGTCTACATCCCCAGACGCCTGTTTAAAGTACAACGTAGATGTATAATGTGACTTTCTTGCATCCCATGGAACAGTTTATAATAGTTACATTTTACTATACCATAGACCATTAACAAATGCCATCAAGTATATTAATTAATATTGCTATACAAATTCATGTTATATCTGTCCAGTAAGAACAACGTAAATACGGTATATATCGTCAATATTCGCTCTAAACAATTGCATTAAAGTAGATTACAGTGATTGCGATCTTCACCATTTTACGTATCATCACCAACAATACTTAGAGTCATGATCGTCATCAACGTGGTCGTGCTGTTCACACCGACATAATTAATACGGGTACACATCTAATGATAAAATATTTGTTAGGCTCGAAATTCTAAAGTATTATATAGAACCTATTCTACATAACGACACCAACCAGTGATTCCCTCCGCTTGGCAATAACGTCTTCAGCCACTGTGTGGACAAAATCACAGTTTTTGCGGAACCGCCGTCCATCTGACGTCAGATTGTAGATCCAGGGAGGGTGTAGCCATGGCTTACTGAAGACCAACACAACGTGCTTTAATATCTATATAACCGATACTTAATATTTTACATTTAAACCTGGAAAATATTCTTGGAATTTGTATGAACAATTTTCTATAATTTATGTCAGTATCGTCTTTATAAAACATGCTGAAACGTTATACAACTTACAAGTACCGGTACATAGTTAAATACTAAAATTAATGTGAGCCATGAGTCTTAATTTATGAGAACGGGTCATGCAGTATTAAAGATTACAAATCCTGTCTACGATTTAAAACAATATCCCTTTCGTTAAATGTTTAAGTTTTCAAAATTGATGTGTTAATGTAATTCTTTATTAACTGTCATTGCTGAATGCCTTTCAGCATATTATATGAAGAAGAAAGGGAAAACGTACAAAAATCGTTTGCATAGCAGCTCGGAATTCTCATTGACTGCCACCACGTATGGGTTTTTACCTCTAAAAATATAAAGGAAATAAGGAATTGAAACAAGAATAGCTCTAGTATTCATCATTCTTGTTCCAGACAAAGTTTACTCTCATAGTGACATTAATCATTAGATGAGCATTGAAATACAACAGTATAACAAACAAAGCTGGTTTTGGGAGTAGATAAATGATACAATAGCATAACATAAATTGTAATAATGCTCACAACTATTTAATCAGAAGGGTGGGGTGGGAAGTATTAAATTGACATGATTCATTCACTGATGTACACGTAACTTGCCCTTTGTTCTGACAGTCTGTGTCGAATGAGAAAGCACACTTCAGTATGACTTCAAGAGTGTACATACTGACGTACGTTAATACCTCGAAGTACTCGTTACTATTTGCAAACTTCTCCATTGTGTCCTGTGAAGTCAAAACAGAAAACGATAACATTAACAAAACGTCATAGGCACAAACATACTATAAACTATTTAATATACTCCAGTGTGATGATGCACTAATTAATGTTCGCGAACACCTGGTATCATCACTGATTTGGCAGTGATTCGTGAGTAGATGCCATTTCTACTTTATCGCAATCGCCCTTCGACTCTGCCTTGTGCACAGATACGAATTTGGCCTCGTCATTGTTTTGTCGTTTAGATTTGCATAGTTGACAGATGAGCTTACAATATCGTATTAAATGAGGTAAATTGAAACGTAAAGACCTCCGTATATATTATATTTCTCACCAAAAATATGTCGGCTGCTCTGTTTTTGATGGTGACGTATGGCTTGAGGATGTCAAAATGAAAAGCTGGTGTGAGTAGACGTCTGTTCCTAGCCCACTTGCTTCCTCCACTGAGCAGGAGACCATCCCCTACCCACGGTTCAATCATGGCATACACACCGCCTTTTGGCTCTGTACATAACACATTGATTTAATTATTATATTTGATTCATAATGGAAACAATTTTATATATTATTCACTTAATCGCCGAGCCAAAAAGCCCAAAACAACTACTACGGTATTAATGTTCATACGACTGGCATGCGCAGATATAGGCATTCGGCTACTGTAATGGTTTTATAATTTAGATTACTAGTAATCAGAAACGTTACCGATGTCCGATGTCTTTACTATGACCATGTCTGTTTAAGAAACCCTACAGTATGGTTTCTTTACGATGCCTTGGCCGTTTGAAAAAAATCAGATCACAGCATGATTTCTTAGCTATTCAAGAACTATAAGAGCATGATGTCTTTACGGTGCCTTTAAGTTTCTGTAAACATAGAATATGTCTTCAAGATGGACAATTAATGCTGTTTTAAAAACTGTTTTCAAGATGGACTTAGTCTGTTTCAGAAAACATACAGTAGGTTTTAAGAAGGACTAGGCTGTTATAGAAACATAAGGCCTACCTAGTGTCTCTAGACAATCATGATAATCACGTATACGTACCTGATGTCTTTAAAATAGCCTTGGCTGTGTCCGGGTGTTTGACGTTTACCATGGGAAGGAATCCTAGCCACGTCAGATTCACATGAGGCATCGCATTCATTAACTCACGTTTGTACTTCAGCCCAGCCTCGTTGGGTCCAGGCAGCTACAAGAAACTTTGGCTTACAACATCTATAGTTTGGGAAACACGTTCAGTTTAAAGACATAATATCTGTGTTACATTAATCAACATCTTGTTTTATCAGACTAGAAGCACATCGATGATCGAGAAGCCTCATGAACTCGTCATGGTTGGGGAGTATTGCCTCACAATACAGATATAAATATCAACAGTATATCAAAATATCAGGCGTATTCGCCTTTATAAACATATTTGAGTTTTCAGTTAATTAATAACATTAACAAGCTAATCTTTATAAAATAAAATAATTTATGAATGAATTAATTAATCGATTTAAGCATTGTAAATACAATTTGTTTTCCTAATTCTCAAAAACCAAATTATAACTGGATTCTGGTAATATTCGACGAAACAACAGAACTATATCTATACTATAGACTTAGATACATACATAGTCATACATACATACATACATAGGCCTACCTACATACGTACGTGCATACATACATACATACATACGTACGTAGACATACGTACGTAGACATACATGTATACACACATATACGTACGTTTACATCGGAATTACTTACATCTTTGAGATGTCCCCATAACCAATGGGCTGGAGACTGCGGAACACGATTTAGGACTGCAGATTTCTTTTTGAATTTCAGAACTGCTTTCACCAACAGTATGGCGAAGTAAACTACCACCGTAATTAACAGAACTGATATCGCAGACGACAGTAAAACAGCCATCTTGAATGTAGTCACGGAATGAAAAGGAAAAAACCTTTGATCCCGAGTGTCATGTAGTCATATCTGATATAGATAAAGACATCGCAATTCGTCTCGATACTGCGTACAATAGGGTCATTCAATTATTAATCGAAATGGTTCAATCATTAATCAAAATAACATGAATTGAGTCCTCAAATAGATGACGTGACTTTAACGTTATTTTCTAACGACGAATGCAATAGAAAATACATGGCCATAAAGTTCTGCGAAATCCGTTCAATCCATTATTACACAGTTAATCATATTATTATACTTTCAAACTTTGCTTATCAATTGAAATAACATTACGTGGATGTAATAAAACAGAATAGATTAACACCCATACAGAAGAAAAAACATGTTACCACTATCCCTGGCACTTTCCCCACCCCATCCAGAGCCAACCAACATACCCAATTAATTCACACCATTCGCAAGTATATCCGATTTATATATATATATACACCGACAATAACAACGTGGTTCTTGTGGTCTAAATGGCTAGATGTGCGTACTACAGCACACTGATACGCACACATTTTATCTCGCAGTCTAAATATACATGTTTACTCCTCACTACGATTGAATTCTCAATCCTCTAAATACACCAAACTTGCCCAATATTGGCATCGGCATCCGTAGCGCAGTGGTTAACGCGTCGGGTTTAAGACTGGGTTCGTATCCCATTCGTGGCATATATAGGAATCTTTTGGTTCAACCCAACGGCGTTAGCATTTGATGATAATCTATTTTAAATGACCCATTCCTCTGCATGTATGTCTATAAGAATGCATGCTATTGTTGGCAGATCATTGAATGGTATAAAAATGTCATGGTCCATCAATCTGAGATCGATAAGAAAACGTTGAAAATTAGCTAAAATATAATTATCAAAAAATTATATGAGACAGGAAACAAGCGCCCATGATTGCACACACAAGACAGCATGAGTGGAACTTTATTAGACATAAGCACAGTAATTCATATACATTGTACATGTACATGTATTGAATAAAACAAATCATAACACATAATAAAATATTGCCAGATAAAAAATTGATAAACCTTTATTAGTATTAAAAACAATTACAATACACGCACGCACTCACACACACAGAACTAGAAAAAAGAATAAAAAACAGTTACACAATGAATACAATTACATGATTGGCAATTCAATCTATTTATCTTACTTTTGTTCTATGGGCATTTCATGGTATTTGTCACGTCCGTCACGATTCTTTCTCCTTGTTATGTAAATAAATGCAAATATTATCAGATTTCATTGATATTTTTGTGCTGCAAATTGAAATTCCTAACAGTTGAATTATCTAACAACATAGTGTTTTGTCTTAACTAACCAAGATGATGAAAAACAATCGTGAAGGACGTGACCAATACCATGAAATGCCCCTCTAACAGAATGTATTAATTTCATAAAATTTAATATACATGATAATTCTATACAACATATTTACATGTAATTGACACATTTCAAAATTTATAAACATTTCCTTCAAATAATTAGCCTTAAAACATCATACATTTTGTTCAATGTCAACAAAATGAACATGATAACAAATATTGCATTATTATGTTGCATGGAAAGTTTTGTTCTGAACTCGCAACACCAGCGACGTCTTACATTTTAAAGACATGCCAACTAAAATATCAAGTTTTTAAGTCACAGCTTTAACAACAACATCTCAGATTTGCGATCAACACTAACTTATGACTTGAATTACAAAACGCCATCAAATCACATGATTATGGTGGTATGTAAATTAAACTGTTTCTGGAAGCCTGGGAATTGCTTTCATTCTGATACCGGTAAACGTACGCATGATCAGTGTTTGTTTTTTCTTTACTGTGTGGTTTGGGTCAAGCTTCAGGGAGTATCTGAAAACAAAGTTCACATTTTGTAGATGTTACGGAGGCAATTTAAAAGTATACTCTCACAACTGCTGATTTACTAAATTGACCAACATTATTTACTAAAAATATATAGAGATTATTAGCCTCATGTGTTGATATCATCCATATCATATCCTGTATTGCGAATAAAAATTGAATAATTTGAGCCTCTGGCGAGCATAAAACATAATTATATATTCCTAATACAGGACACGAGGCTAATAATCTCTTTATGATATAATGTTGTTCTCAATTCAATATGTTTCTTGGTAAACTTGTCACTCTTTGCAATCTTTTATCAATACATACAAATTGGGGTGGAAGTCGTTTCACGACCTTTATATATAATCAATTCATAAATAGTCACTTCATGAAAATAGTACGACACTGAATATTTCTTTTGACCCACGTTTGACAGGTAGTATTTACCGGGAAACGTTTGTATAAATATGCTTATTTTCTGTTAACACTTTTTTATATCTCGGAAAGGTAATGAATTACACAATTCAATCTGCCACAATTACTGTAGGCCTTTTAAACAAAGACGCATTTTGCTGTTACATATATCTGTCATGACATTTTGTCGAAATAGCGAGCATATTGTTTAGAGATCGCAGAAAAATGTAGGTTCGGTCAGGTTTACACCAAACACACCACTTTTTTTCTTTTAGTCTAAGTATTCAACAATCCATACAATTAAACCTAACATAAACAATAGCCCTTACTTGTATAGAAGTCGGGCCAGAAACACCTTTATCTCATGCATAGCAAAGTTTTGACCAATACAATTTCTGCAAAAAAAAAAAAAATCCATTTACTTACAAATATGAGTGGTACTTCACTATATTCAACTGACAGACAGATCTTTATTTTAATCTAAACCACCAGTCTGTAGAGCCATATATCAATTACACAATTTACCATTCCAGCTAGTGACCTGTGACTGGTACATCAAAGGTATGTGCTATCCTGTCTGTGGAAAACTTAACAAAGAATCCCTGCTAATGTGTAAGAAGATCCTTAGAGGCAGCAGGTTTCTTTGAGACCATGTAGCAATGGAAATGTATGTTGTGTGGCGCAAAATTAACCTTAGACTGAGTAAGAGAGACTATAACGATACAAATATACACATCAGACTGAGTGAGTAGACTAGAACACACAAATACCATAAATCTTTGTTTGTATAATAATAAATGCCCAAACAAACAGCTGAGGAATATATATATCATTTCAATAAATGCATTGCATGAACGATTCCTTTTTAACGACTATAATTATTATTGATTCTGTGCTAATCATAAAGGTTAATTCAATATAAGATTTCAATAGATATACATGTATTGTTTAATATAATTTCATAAATGCGAGTTTGATTAATTGTGGAGTAGGATGGGGGAGATCTTAGCGTCATTAGTTTTCTTCATCATGAATGGGGAATGTTGATTTCGTTAAGACAATAATGTTCGTTTTCCTTTTAAGAAAATGGCCACGTAATGCTAACATTTTCTGTACAGATATAAATTATAATACAATCACAATTCTGTAAAATAGCTTTAAATGAATAGCTGGACCTAGACTGATTGAGGAAATACCGGTACCTGTACTATACCCATAGATCTCTCTTTGATGATGGGGCGGAAAGTAGTCCAGAGGTAGAGTGTCTGCCTGTGGCGGGATGGTTCGAGAGATCGATCCTCCACAGTGCTAAACATTTTATGGGATATTTTCCGTTCCAGCCAGTAAATACATGACTGGTTCTATGGGATACTGCACATAAAAGACCCCTTGCTGTTTTTCGGTAAAAGTAGCCCATGCCTTTGATGTCCAATAACCACTGATTTATAATCGATGTGTTTCAGTGGCGTCGTTAAACAAACTTTATCTTTTATCTCTTTAATGAGAGAGACTATAACATGTATGCTAAAGCAGTTGATAAATGTACAATGTATATCACACCTTGGTCCAGCAGAAAATGGCACAAATGCAAAAGGATCCCGTTTCTCAACATTTTCAGGAAGGAATCGGTCTGGCTGAAATTCCTGAAATAATACCAGTTATGAGCATATCAGTTTTGTACAAATCTTGTCTTCACTGAACAAGAACTGGAAAGTTTTTGCAGTGCTTTCATGTATACATTTATTGTTATAAAAATATGCGTACATAGAATATTGTTTTTCAAATTTTCCACAATATCATAGATGTCGTTTTGAAATGTTTACGACATAAAAATCAATACGTGATAGCAGCATTGTTATATTTCACATTGTATAGTATACTTTATATAATTACCATGGAGTTATTCCAGACGAGAGGGTTGTGATGAACGTTGTAGATAACAATACTAACATCGGTTCCTCTTGGTACATGTTTTCCAGCTATAACCATGTCCTCAGTCAGACTGCGCTGGATGAACGGAACTGGCGTGTGTAGTCGCATGCTCTCCTTGATGCACATCGTCAGGTACGGCAGGTTCGTCATGTCTTCCCTGTGTGTTACAGTATCAAAACGTTTTTAATTTACAAATTGCTACAAGAAGCTTTGTTGCATTCAGTTACTTTTCTTGATGTCTAACAAGGAACAGCTCAGATATGGCATAGTTTATACACATAATAGATGGATGTATGGAAAAATGCATAAATGGATGGAAGGATGGATGGTTGGAAGGATGGATGGATTGATGGTTGGATGGATGGATGGATGGATGGATGGATGGATGGATGGATGGATGGATGGATGGATGGATGGATGGATGG
>JAUTCZ010054051.1:0-19186 GCA_032273805.1 Melanodrymia brightae | reverse complement strand
CTAAGATCCGCCTCTAACCGCGCCCTCGTTGCGCGTGCCGATATTAAACTAGTTAGATATTGAGTATTGTTATGACACGACCTATATCTTACACTGGAGTGTAATAAATATTATTATGCATAGATTACATTGAGTATACATGTACATGTTGTACAATGGGTATATACACTTCGTACATTGAGTATAAAATTAGTACAGTGAGTTAATTATATCAACTGAAAGATATATATTAAAGGCAGTGATCTAATTTAAAGAAAATACCTAAAAGAAAAGCTTGAAATATTTTATGGTTTCTATTTGATATACATACATACGTGTAAATTCTCAAATACTTCCTCTTTGTTCTATGGTTTCTATTTGATACGTGTAAATTCTCAAATACTTCCTCTTTATTCTATGGTTTCTATTTGATATACATACATACATGTACGTGTAAATTCTCAAATACTTCCTCTTTGTTATATGGTTTCTATTTGATATACATACATACGTGTAAATTCTCAAATACTTCCTCTTTGTTATAATTATGGTTTCAATTTGATATACATACATACGTGTAATTTCTCAAATACTTCCTCTTTGTTCTATGGTGTCTATTTGATATACATACATACATGTACCTGTAAATTCACCAATAGCCTACTTCCTCTTCGTCTGATTATAATACTATTAATAGCATGGACTATGGTTTCTACGTCAACACTGTAATGTCTAATAATAGAAAATAGGATTTTCCCTGTGTCACTCCCTTGACTGAGCAGATAACTCATAAAAATATTACGCACTAAGTCTTGTAATCGATATCAGCCTTGCGTTCAATAGCGCGAGCGTTCTGCTACCGAGACAAAACGTTTTGTAACCGGTATTTACATCTAACATAAATGAATGTGGTATGATAGTACACGATAGGTACCAGTCACATAGTTCCAGAGCGCTCGCGTTATTGAACGTAAGGCAGGTCTTGTTCGCGATATAGGTACCCATCTGTCACAGGCCCCTATTTACAAGTGGGCTTGGGGTTCGTAGCCTACTAACCACCCAATACGAATACGTTTCAAAAGCACCATAATTATTACAATTTTTCAATGTACCCAAATTTAATTGGGTGAAGTTTTAAACCATCCGTCGAGGAGGGGGAGGCCTCCTCCAAACTCCTGTAGCTAATCGTCAGAATTTAAACCAATAAATAATTTTTTCTTCTTTTTAACCATGTGTTTCTTTTTTTTAATTCCATCCTTTGCTATCTCAGTATAATTATTTATTGTAAATTAAAACATCTTCATTTTATGTAAATTATATATATTTTCTAATTATCAGCAGGTCCGTATTTAGGGGTGTGGGTCGCTAGGGGTGTTTCTCAGAAGCCCAGGTGTAAAATTGATTTAAAAGCATCATATTGTGTCCACGTTTCTAAAATAATATTAATTTTTGCTATTGAATGTCCATGTTTTCCAAAAAAGAATCTCCAACAACAAAGTATCTTAAATACGGGCCTGCTTGATTATTTGTCATTTATTATTCAGATTATAGTATCATGCTAGACATTGTAAACAAATGAATGCGTTATATTTACAATACTACATTACCTCATTCATATGCATCTAACATTACTAAATTTCGAATAATTATCATCTCACACACTGCTCATCGAGCAAGGACGATATTATGGAATTGAAAGATCTTAACGTAAATGTCATTATGTGTGACCTTAATGATATAGAGGATGAATTTCATTTTATTTTGGTTTGTCAATTTTACTCACATTTTCGCTCTATTTATGTTAGGAAATATTATTGGCTACGGCCATCTGTTTTTAAATTAGTGTAATTATTGACTGTACAAAATAGAAAAGAGTTATGTAATTTAGGAAAATATCTAAAATTTGCAACACAACTAAGATCTCAACATGTATAATAATGTTTGTCCATCCTACAAATTCACACCCATTTATGTATAATATTATTATGTATGTATTTATATATTGTATATATTATGATCATGAGTCAAACGGCTTAAAATAAACAATTACAAGTACGGGAGGCATTCCGTAGACCCTATACATAAATTAAATTAATGACGTTGTAAAGAAATTATTATAGCTCCTCCACCATATTCACTATCTATGCTATGGGAACAATAAAGCAGCTAAATACAAATATATAAAAGAAATAACCAATACATCTATTTTTATCTCAAGTTTCAGTTCAGTGTAAAAAATATATACTGTGTAAACGCAAATTTTAGACTATACCCTCATGTAGAAAACTGTACTCTAATGTAGAAAACTGTACTCTCATGTAGACAGTTGATAACACAATGCACATCTACAAAACACATCATGTGTTACTATATACAAGCCATGCTGTCAGACGGACATTCATTAGTAATCACAAGGCAATGAAATGTGAAAGTGAAAGATGTCGCCTCGAATGAATCATGTTCTGTTCAAATGTTATAATTATATATAACACAGTCAGCATGTGCGCCATAGGTCCCAAGAGTTGAAACGCACTACGTAGTCATACAGCTATTATTACATTCTTAAAGGTACAGTCCTGAGTTTGCAGCCGGATTCCCCTTTACGTGCACAAGCAATGTTATTTGTAACATATTTCTGACTAATAGTTCATTTCTATTTATTAAAATTAACATTTATTTACATTTCATTACTTAAAAAATCAATGCATGTACATATCAATAGATTGGTATAGTCCTTTGACTTTTGCCTACAATAATTTAGTACGATACAAAATAGTTAGACAAAAAATATACAGAGAAAGTTACTATAACTATTTCGATGATCAGAAAAACATGATTTACATATTAATATAGTGAGCATGCAATAAGATGTAAGTAAATATCAAGTTTAATACTAAGAAGTGTTTTATTAATAGTAATACATGTAATTACAAATAGCTTTAATCGACATCCGTCTTAAAACTCTGGAGTATGCTTTTAAAATTAATGTAAAAATTGAATATTTAAAAGTTTTCATTTCCCATAGAAATACTTAAATTTTAGAGCAATTTGTATAACATATTCCGTTAAATCCTAACCCCACTTCCCAGTAAAGTTTCACCTCATATATTATATTAAATAAAGTTGTCAAATAATCAACATCTTAAAATAGTACCGGTAACTGCTATTATTTGTGTAAACTGACAAACACAAATTTGCATTGTTCGTACGGTATCTAATAATTACTAAAATTATGATCCTCGAACTACCAGTAAACAGTTTTCTGTGTTGTTAAAATTGTTCTAAATTGTGTTTACTATTCACTTACAGATACTCTAATTTACTAGTGGCTTATTTAATAAAATCCTAGCTCATTGTTTAGTAGACCGACTATTTCTGTCTCTGTAAACCTATTTTCTATATTTATATTAATTTTTTATTATTTGCATAATAATTATATCAAAAATAATAAAATTTGATTCTCATTAAGTAGCTTTCATGAGAATAACAAATTAAAAATTAAATATCAAAGTAATAAAAAATTAATATAAATATGGAAAATAGGTTTACAGAGACAGAAATAATGTATAGATGTCATATCTAATTTTCACTGTCCACAAGCAGCAGGTACAGACTTTTCAAAGAGACAGTATCGATTTGGCATTATCGCGGTCAATGGGGAGATAATTACATACTGTGCATGTGTCGTGCTAATTATCTGCCCTTGTGGCAAACGATCTTTGCCCAGGACCGGTTTGTTTGAAACACTCATAACTTTATTAATATATATTGTCAACACAAAACGCAGGTAAAATGATTGTCTATATACTTGTTTCAATATTTGTGTTGTTCATACTAAAGTGGTTGCTTACGTCGGACCCCGAGCCAAAGTGTCAAAGATACACTCGACCTAGCAAATGGTTTCCTGTCAAGATTTTCATTTTCAGAGTTTTGTTGTGGATGCGTTCGCACCAAAATAAACGAACGCACCAAGCGAGCAGGAACAACGCAGGGTATGGTATACACTCCAGGGGAAGCCCTGATGATATGGACAGGGTTCAGAATTTACCTGAGGACCACCCAAAGGTGGGCTGTGATAATGTATTATAATTTACAATAAATAAAATAATTTTAAAAAAGAATGGTGAAAAAAAAGACACCGATAATAAAGACAAAGTAAAAAAGACAAAATGTAATAAAAGCAAAAGTATAAAAAGACAACTGTAAAAGACAACAAAGTGAAAATGACAACGATAATAATGACAAACTGTAAAAAAAAATACAAAGATAAAAAATAAAAAAAATCACATTTCACACAAATTTAGTACCGGGTTATGTCACTTCTTTAACAAAGCTTATTAAAACATTACACTCTGCTTTGCATTCAATAGGGCAAGTGTTCTGCTACTGAGACAAAACGTTTTGTCACCAGTATTTGCATCTAACATTAAATGAATGTGATATGATAATACTTACACGATCGGTACCAGTCACATTGTTCATGAACACTCGCCCTATTGCACGCAAGGCAGTTGTACAGATTTTATTGGCTTGTATACAAATGACCTATTGACAGCAATACCATTATTACATGACTTAATAAACCAAAACATCTAATGGATTTATGGGATGGATAATATGAGTAAGTGATAGGATAAATGTATGTACGGTATGTGATGTGTTTTTAGGCTGTGGATGCGGTGTACGTGAATGCTGGGAACCAGGATGGGGTTTTCATTGTGGCAGCTACAGCGAGACGTCACAACAGCATTGTCCAGACACTGTTGTATCTTCGGGTATGAATGGTAAACCACCAGTTTTCATACACAATTTGTTTCTTCTATGTTTGATCAATTTAAGCTCACTATCGAGCCGCAAGCGGACGCTTTACCACTGGACTACGCCCCGCTCCACCAAGTAACAAGGGATCTTTTATATGCACTTTCCCACAGACTGGACTGTACATACCACTGCCTTTATTGAACCAGTTATGGACACTGGTCTGTGTAAGTGGAAGTACACCTACCCATTGAGCCTTGCGGAGCACTCTCTCTTGGTTGGAGTCGGTACTGGGATTAGAAATCCCATATACCATGAATAGGATTCGAACCCAGTACCTACCAGCCTAAAGCGTTAACCACTGCGCTATGGAGGCCGGTAGTAAACAATACATGTAAGCTCTGCTCTTGTGTATATAGATAAATTAATGTGTGCAGTGTTATATGTTTGTAGCTGCCTGGCATTGGAATGTTAGAGTTGCCTACCTTGCCTGACACCAACTTGAAAGGAACGGAGAACCAATACGCTGCAGCAGGATTGCAGTTAGCAGTCACAGAGCCAATGAAATCATGGAAAATAACATTTAATGGACAAATGAGGTAAGACTGCAAAATAGAAAATCATGCCCTTCCCGCCTTCCCTCCTACATGTACCACGCTAATAAATATAATTATTGAGAATGTTGTAAGCACATGCAATAAGGTGCTAATTAAAACTGTTCAATTTACACTGTTTTATATAATAATAACACTAACTTCTGTCATTGACAGGCAGTCGAGGCAGTTGGACTGCATTGTCATGACAGACGTGCTTGAACCTTAATTGGATATAAGCATGTAAATAAGTTATACATCATTGTGGATCTAAATCAATGATTGTCTGTTTTTCTGTTACAGGCAATATACGAGACTGGACATACTTTCATCGCTATGCTATCCAGTACATCTATTTAGAAAACGGTACATCTATCTGTATAGGTGCCATCTGTATGCCAATGTGCATGACAAGGTACGATTTCAATCCTTTGTCTTACCAATGTTACTGATGAAAGGAAAACTATAATAAATACCATGTGATTATATTCGAATTAGTAGATGGGTTTCATTGTGTATAATACATTAGAATAGTCATATTTGCATAGCCCTGTTGCATTAAAATATATACTATTAACCAGTTTATTCCATTAACCATTTGGACATAAAGGATTGTTCGTGTAATTAAGTGAATGTCAATTAACAATGCTGAGTAATAAACAATTAAAAAGATGTAATAAATATTTTTCCTTCACCATAAACATTTGGTAATAAAATAAGTTGTAACACATTGTACAATAATCATACAATAAAAGTTAGCTTTGTTTGTGAAATAGAATTATAAAGTGTTTGAAATATTGTATTCTAATGTAAGATAGGTAAGGGACAGTGTATAAATGTCAAAATATTTAACAATCTGCACAAAGCTAGGATTGTGTTTAACCCCCTAACAAGAGATTCATCAACTGGGGACTGATGTTTTACATGAAAAACAATCCAAAGTTGGCTAATACCCACTCCACCTTCCGAACATTGTTTGGAAAGTGAAAAACATTGACATTTATGCACACTCCCTCAAGGTTTACGTGTTAAGGTGTAACATTGTTTCAGACTGATAATTGGGTACGTCTTCCACCCTGATGGACAGTTAGATCCAGTCTCATCATCAGAGTTTGAGTTTTTCAACTTTGGTGAGGATGGAATTCCACCTCAAGATATGGACTTCAAATTTGTTGCAGGTACGTGCATTTACTCATGTACACAGGTGCAGATGCATAATTTGTGAATAATTGAGTCCACTATAGGAAAATAGAGCAATTCAAATTGCAAAAGACATGTATTTATATGCTTCTTCCTAGATAAAAATGGATAGGATGAGTGCTTTTCCTTTCTTAACATAATGGTGGTGGTATAGAAAGTGGAGACATAATTATCCAACTTTTCAGAATTTGGTGCAAAAATATATTTTCAGGTCACATAATTTTCCAATGTTATGATAATTTCCCTTTAAGGTGGTAAAATCTATGACCTGCATATAGAAGTCCTGCAAGCTCCAGTGTTCTACATGGGAGAAGATTGGGATGCTGTCATTCATGAGAGGATGTGCAAGTATACAGTGAATGGAGTCGAAGGCTGTGGCATTAGTGAATGGGAATAAAGGTATAATATGTTAGAACAACACAATAACAATTGAATAACCAATTATCTGCTATATCAAAACATGTCAGGATCATCAGAATAGGCGGCTAAAGATGCTACTGTATGACCCTACAATGTTTTTAGTCTTTTTCTTGTATAAAATTGTATTTTTAAGAATATTATTTTCACTTTTATAAATATATAATAATTATTTTAATTTATTTGTTGTACTAAAATATCCTCCAATATGCATTAGGAAATTGGCTGCTTTTTTCCCTTCATGTTTATAAATAAGAACTTTTTTTTTTCAAAAGTATATGACTCTTAAAAGGAAAGAGATATGTTCTGTGATAAAATTTATAATGAATATTTGTAATTATATTGCAGAAATTATGATGGAAAAGCTGAGAAGAGCAAAATTTTAAAAGCCAACAAGTCCTGAAGATGACATGAGTCCAGATAGAGCTGCTTATATGTGATTTCTCATTGTGATCAGTACTTAACATCACTGAGAACAAATATCTGACAATAAGCTCTCCATGGAATGAAAATAATCTTTAACTACCAAGAACATTTCAATATCCGAATGACTACAAGTAACATGGTCTTGAAAGTAAACTGCTGCTGCCACAAGGGCTACTCTTACTATACTGAATAGCAGCAAGAGATCTTTTATATGTACTTCAAACAGACAGGATAGCACTCACCACAGCAAGGTGTGTCTAGTCATACAAATGCCCAGAACAGCTTAATATGAAATACTAAGGATGAAGAAAGTAAATGTTAATATTAATAATAAAAGGATGGTCTACGAACCATAAACATGTTATAATAGCATTAGATGCACCCACATGGTGGCATCAGTCTTAAACACGTGTATATCCATTTAGAGTACTGTACATGTATCGTAAAAACTTGGTCTGCTACTTAAAACATCTATTTTACTTATTACAGTTGGTTATATAATTCTAATTCCAAAACTAGCAATGCTCTACTGTAGTCTTTTTCTTTGCTGGAATAGGAAATGGAAAAAAAACAACACAAAGTAATGTCATGTAATTATCATTTTAATTTATTAAAAATTCTAAATTCATTGTACCCAAATATGGATGTACATGTAACAAGATTCTATAACTGTTAAATACGTAACAAAAATTGAGATCAAAATAGTTATCACTAAACAGAACTTATTGCAAGTAGTTTTTGTTCAAATGTTTTATGCGTATTACAAATAAAAAAACTGACATCAAAATATCCAATCTAGAAAATACACAAAATTAATGTCATAGCGATCTACATTCTGATTCACTTTCATTTTGTTAGAAAGCTGGTTATATTTCAACAAAATTATCTAGCATCATCAATTTTGACAAATTGTCGAAGGATTTTTGTTGATAAGCATTGTTTGTGCCATTTGAAACATGATCTATCAGATGCACAATAACACAGAGTGGATGGAGGACAGTAACTTTTTCTCAAATTGTAGATATAATAATATTATGACAACTATCATCAATAAGACAATAACTAGTTCCAAGGCCTTTCATGTATAAATTAGTAAAAAAAATAGTCTAAAAATAATAATAGATTCCACTTATTTGCATTTCGGTAAAAGAAATATATTCCTTATAATTATGAATATGTTTCATGCACCAGGACTATGCAAATAAGAGGAATCTATTGTATATCACAAGACACTTGGGGAGTAATCTCTAGATATCAGCAGTACATGTAACTTTAGTTCCAAGGCCTTTCACGTGCAAATTTGTATAAAAATACCCGCCAAAAAAATAATATAGTGAAATGTATCTAAAGTGTAAACATTGCAAAAAATTATCATCTAACCCTAACCTGGGTTATTGATGAAACTAAAGTAGGTTTGTTTAATGACATCACAGCAGCACACTGATTAACCAATCATTGGCTATTGGATGTCGGACGTACAGTGATTTCGACACATGGTCTTCGAAAAAGGCTACTGTTTTTAAATAGTGGCAAGGGTTTTTATATTATGCACTTTTCCTCAGACATGTTAGCACATAATACAGCCTGTGATGTATGTACCAGTGGTCGATCACAGGTTGGAATGGAAAACAATCCACTGAGGAGGATCAATCCTTCGATCTCGTGTCGTTGCTCCACAACTTACAAATTCTCTCTCTGACTCATGAGTACATGTATCAAGTTTTTAAAAATATCTGTCCAAACTAGATGAGATAAATAGTTATTAATACTACTATACTATTTATGTAATTTTATCAGGGGAGAACATTTTTGTGAGCAAGTTTTTGAGCAATTTTGTCAGATGTTACTGTTAAATTACGTCTGGAACATTTTTTTTATCACAATGTGGCAAGACTTACTGGAATTTAAATAAATATAAATTCAAAACGATAATTTATAACAATAATTGCAATACTATGTTTAAAATATACATTTAACATCAATTGTATTTTATTAAATATGCAATAAGATATAAATATAACTGTAAAAAATATAAAATCATGTCTTGTATATCAAACAAAATACTTGTTAAAAATAGGTGTTTTTTTATACATCTGTATATATCTATAAAAATTAAAATATGCAAGTTCTCATCATACAATACATAAAGATATTCATAATACAAATAGTAGAATTGCATTTGAGAACATTTAAAAATAAAAATACAGCTCCAAAATCCTTGAAATTTTGTTACATACAGGAGATACATATTACAAAATAAATAAACACTTAAAATATTTAGATAAAAATGTGTACATTTTGTACACATAATAATGACAACAAATGTAATATGAGAATGAAGCACGCTTTTATCCCAAATTTCATGATGATGGACACCGAAATCAGCCAAAATATGGAAAATGAAAAACTTCTTGCCTGATGTTTTAAAAGGTAGATAGAAATTTGTGTATTAGAAAACTGATTTCCCAGAAGACAATTCCTATTGGCCAGGAGAAAAGAAGGAATCATGATATAACAGAAGATTTCTATGGAAAACAGGTTTGGGGAGTTTACAGTATGTTATCCTTGTTATCAAGCTGATTTCTTACTTGAAGTCACTAGAACATTTGCTACCTGAATCAACAAGTATCTTTTGCAGACCACAGGCACAAGTAGTGCATGTATGAAGGAACAATTATTTGCACTGTTCTCATAAAAACTATAATAAAATGAAATTGACCTTTGAGCGACACATTTTCTTTGGTCAAGAATATATTAAATTTATAATTTAATTTAAAGAGATCAGTAAAATGCTTCAATCGTATTTTTAGACGGTGAGATCAATATAATATCTTGTATAAATAAAGTGCTAAAATATAAATCCATAATATTTCATTGTACACATGTAGTAACAATCAAGATAATTATATAAATAATAGTTTCACTAACATATTCATTACAAATAATCTAATATAATAATAGTAGTCATATATTAACCATGATATAGTTTATACAGTCAAACCTCATTATCATTGGGTAAGAAACCAAAGTTCACCAAACAATTACGGTTGAGACGGTGGTAGATTGAGATCATTTCTTTCATAGCTTGTCGCCCATCAGTTCGTCAACAATGGTCATAAATGTAAATGTGTTTCACAATACGGGTAATGTGGTTTAACGCCTTCATCCATCCAAAGGATGTTGTAGAGGGCGCTGAGATTGAGATGACGTTCTGACCGTAGTCAGGTCGTCCTCTCAATCCCAGATTCACAATACGAACAAAATTATGATTGTAATAGACCCCACCATCCCCACACCTTTTAATCCTAACATGAAACATTGATCAACAGCTGACCATTGTTTTTACAACAACTAAAAAACAATCTGAACATAGCTTTAAACCCCTTGCAAACATTGTTTTGGTTATTAAACACATTGACATTTATGCATGGTCCGTAATCCAGACATAGATACTCCAAAAACTATTGGAGATTACAAAGTATGAGATAATGACATTTGACTGTATTAGTACATGTACTCTTTTTAACATATATAGCACATAACATTTTGCTAAATTATCACATACTGGTACATTCGAAGTAAAACAATACAAGAAAACATTATAGTGCTGATAACATACATGTAACATATTTTCTGATAAATTAAAATGTATAAAAATAAGTTTAATTCATAAATTTGTTTACAATTAGGACAAAGGACTTCTCCAGGGACAAAGGACTTCTCCAGGAACTAAGATTTTGAGTAATAACTAATTTCTAGGATTTTTCCAAATAATGTCAATGTTGTATAAAAGTACAAAACATTTATTGAGCAATTTTCAGAGCCATTTATTGAGAATCGTCACCACTTTATCTTCGTATCCCCACCGAGTCATTATCTGTAAGAAAATCATTCTCATTTATATACATATAAATGTTATATAATGTTTAAGTATAATAGAAGTAGTAATCTAATCTATAATCGCAAGGTATAGGTTATGCAATTTGAATTCAAGTGTGCAAACTTTTTTTGTGATCCTCAACTGTCACAAATTTTCAAATAAATAAACAACTGTTTATAAAGTTTTAAACTTTTTCCATCATGACAATAATTATGTAATTCAAGAAAATGAAGTTTAATTGATATCAATCTTTTAAAATGACCACAAACAGATTGCAAAGCATGCTTTTTTTCTACCTAAAGATTATTGTGCCTGTAATAAATGACAGCATGTAATCACTAAATTACTAATGTGGTATGTATTATAATAACTTTAACCAAGTAACATTTCACAGAGCTTACTTGTGTTTTGACCCCTCATGGTTCTATTTTGTGTTGAATTTTTCCAGTATCTACATTGTTTGTCACAGATTATGGTATAATTTTAATATTATAGAAATACTGAACATACCTTGTCCCACACATCAGGTCGAGCTGATCTTTGTGCAGGGGCAGAGCTTGGTCGAACTCTATTTGATGTCGCTCCTAGAAACCAAAATATTTTTGCTATAAATACAGGAAAAAGCAAGCAAACAAAAAGATATGGACATCTAAAAAACTGCCACCATGCATTAGTGCAATTATATATTCAATATTCTCAGACTAAACTGCGAGAATCCTCTGAATCAAATAGAACCCCTCGTTTTAGCACATCGGGGTATTTTTTCCCACTAAGATACTTTTATGAGCATCACCACCGCAATCTTGACCTTGTTAGTCTCCTTCCACCTCTATCTTGTGCTGAGATGCAAATTTTGACCATGTCAATGTTTTGTCGTTTGTATTTCATGCGATAGATTAAAACCGACATCATACATGTAAGGCCTGGATTCTTACCATGAGTGATTGCTTTCAGTGTTGACTTGACCTCCTCTTTGAGGACACCACTTGTGTACACTGACATTGCCATCAGCATGCTTGAACCACCATGACGATGAAACAGCTTCTGCAACCGGTGATCACTCGACACCAAAAGTCTGGTCAAAATCAGGGCTGAAATATATTTGTTTAATTAATATACTTAATATATACCCGGTAGCTAAACAAATTGAAGCTGAAATACCCAGACAGTAAATATGATTTTAATACAAGTCGTTCCACACATAGTACTTGACATTCGTCTCATTTATATGTTCTTCATTATCAACACTTGGTCATAGAGCAAACCTGCTGCTGCCACATAAGCTACTCTTGCTGAATAACACGTGCACAAGATAGAACACATCACAGCCTTCGATAGACCTGTTGTGGATCACTGGTTGGAATGAGAATTGACCCAATCGATCCATCAAATATCCGGGGGATTCTTTGCACTGAACTACATCCCACTCCCGATCCCAATGATGTGCTTTAGACCACTGTGCCAAAAAAACTATGGCCTCTTTAGCACCTGTATTACAACCAGCACTCCTACAACAAAGTTTCAGTGACAATTATGTTTTTGTTTTATACTTTCTAATTAAAACATATTCAGATCTTACATATCTCTTAGAATCAATATGTTCTTAAGTACACAACTATTACTATACATACCAATGATTTCCAGCATCTCATCTTCTTCATTGATGCGAATGAAATCAATGAGTTTGGGAATACAGCCCAGTTCAGACAATTGCATGTGGGTTTCAACCTGCAAAAGACCATTATTAAATACATGCACCAGCAGAACCAAGAATTGCTCAAACAATTTGTTTTGTCAATAGCCCTCCACAAATTGACATGATTGACAAAATGATTTCGGTAAAACATTAAAATATTTTGTCTACAAATACTCCACAAGCAGAAACAAGAATTTCTCCAACCAGTTTGCTTTGTCAATTGAATGCCAAATTAGATGAGATTTTTTCAAGTGTTTTATGGCCACACTTAATGATCTAAACAAAATTATAAGATACATTTTAAGAGAATAGTGCGAAATCAACGTCATTTAAATCAAAATGGTGAACCTGTAGGTCTAGTTTATTCTTATTCAGATCAAAATTACTTAAAATTTACATTGTCATGCAGAACAAGGTCATGAATGAGGAGCAGAGAACTCTTCCTGACATCCCTAGACTGGCTGAAGAGTCCTTTAATGAGTTTGGGACCGCACGAAGCAACTGTAGACTGTCTGCACTGCTGGGCAATAGGCTTGCTTAAATCAATTCTAGGATGTAGCCCATTAAATTTCAAACATGTCTTTGCTGTTTTCTTTGTTGATCCTACAAAATATAGATCATATTTTAAACTTTGTGTACCTGCAAGCTGACAGGTCTGTATTAGCCATGGCATGTATACATTTTTCACTTGCTAATCAGGTCAGTAAAATCAACACTTTAACTTTCAAAGAAATTGTTTATTGGGTTAATAATAAACCAGGAAAGGATGTGCACAAGTCAATACAATAAACAATTTGATCTAACTCCCCACCCAATTAGGGGCTGTGCATAAATATTGATATTTACATTATAAGCAATCCAAACTAAATTTTACGCCTTCCCTACCTTCCGAACATTGTTCGAATTGGCGAAACACATTGATGTTTATGCACGGTCCCTTAAAATTTGTTTTTAACCTGTTTATAACTTTGATAAAAAAAATTAATGGTAATGGCATCTTACCAGTTTGTTTGTTGGACATGGAGCCAGGTGATGAGGATGGACGCACACCAATAGAATCTCTAATCACTCCCGCAACTTCTGATGACATCTGGTGAAGAGCAATTGTCATCCTTTTTTCTCTTTCAGAATGTGCTGACCCGGGTCTAAACAAACAAAACATGTCTACCTTTTGAAAATACTTTTATTTTAATGACCCGGTACACAAATATAAAAGACAGTTCGTTTGTTTAATGACACCACTGGAACACATTGATTAATTATTAAACAGCTGTTATTGGATGTCACATAGACTACTCTTGTTCGAATAACAGCAATGGTTCTTTTATGTCCACTTTCTCACAGACACGATAGCACACAACAGCCTTTGATAGACCAGTCATGGATCACTGGCTGGAATGGGAAATAACTCGATGGGGCCCCCGAGGAGAATCGTTCCTTTTGAACTTTCAAACCTCAGGCAGACACTCTTCCACTTGCTATGTCCCACTTCGACCAGTTACACTGGAAAAAATCTATAAAGAACTAAACACATGCTATTCACAGCCTGTGTAAATACAGTAGAATCTCGTTGGCTCGAACGCGCAAGGGTCGAATACATGGCAACATTCGAACCAAGATCGAAGTCCCGCATTAAACCCTTATATTAAGTTGCTGAAGCTTGGGTCAAACTACCCGATGGGTCGAACAGTTTCTGGAGCCAACAGGATTCAACTGTATTGTTAATGTTGCCTTACGTTCACAAAAAGAGAAGAATTTACCTCGATCGTGGTCTGAAATCTGAAACAGGCCCCGATGATGCTCCACACATGTTGTGAATGTCAGGAGCAACAAGCTTCTCATCTAATGGCTGAATTGCACACCGCAGAATCTTCGTTGATAAAACCTGAAACAGTCACACACAAAAACATAGAGAATAAGACCATACAGTGTGCTTCATGTAAGATTTACAAAATGTGTCGGTTTTCTACTGTTATAAATCAATTTGGAACCTGAAAATGAATCCCGTCAAGATAATTTTCTTGATTACATAGATCACTGCATTAAACAGATTTCTGGATTAGAATGCTTTCTGGATTAAACAGATGCCAGTTTGGACACAGTGGACTGTATTTATCAAGTGACAATATTAGAGGATTAGAACACATTCTAGTCAAACAAATTACTTCCACACTTTTTTAGATCATTTTAACACTTAGTGACTGATATTTTTCCTGCAGCATTTCACTCAATTATATTACAACATAAATAACTTACCCGGATTTGTGAATCATCATGATCTATAAAAGGGGAGACAATTCTGATTAAATCTTCTTCATAGAGTCCCTTCCTGAGAAGTCGCTGCTCAGTACTGGCTTCTTTCTCCATGAGCTCCATCTGTCGTTTCTCAGTCACATCTGGGTTATCATGCAGCGAGTACCGATTTATACTGTGAGTCAAATACGGGTTGTCCATCACCCAGAGCTGCTGTTTAGACACCGATGTACTTTCTTTCTCGTGTCTGGGGAACTGTCGACTTTCCCTAACCTTCCTCTTCTGTCCACATGTCGAAATGGCAATGCACAGAAAGAACTCAAGAAGGTTTTTAATCAGGTTGATCTCTTGAAGGCTTAGATAGTCTGATCTCGGAGTTCTTCCCCTGCGAGCTGAAAGTGGTGATCCTTGACGGGATCGAGCAGACATTGGCGACCCATGGCGATGATTAGATGAACTTCTCGATCGAGCACGTGCTGACAAGGGATTGCTTCGTATTTCAAACTTGTCCGCAAACTTTCCCAAGATCAAAGCCGCTTGTCGACCACATTTGCTCCAGACATCCAGGGTTATTTGTCGGTTCAGTGTGGAGTATACGTTTCTAAAACAAATGGAATTTAATAGTTACTATAATTAGTCTCATGGTTTCAATTTGTCTGTTAAGTGCAATTACGAATGAAAATGCTCATTTTGTGTAATGTTTGTACATGTACATCTGATTCAGTCATGGTACATGTAGATAAATCTTTTGTGCTTTTCAATGAACATATTTTTTATCAGCCATTTACCCTTTCGACTATTTTACTGCCGTATTGAAAGTAAATACACTGTAAGGTAAGGCATAATGTAAGATTAAGATTTTCAGAACTACATAATACTTGTATCCCGATGAATATACAGACAATAGCTTATGGAACTGAGTATCGAGTAAGTTATGGTATTTATTACTCATAGACATTAGTTAAGCTCAAATAGTTATGAAGACATTTACGTTTGAAAATAGTATATTTTATCTTAGGGAAGTTATATAATTAATATTTTTCCCCTATGGGTAATATATATAGATAGCTAGGCCGTGACGTAAGCGTCAGAATCAAAACAAGATGCGCACGCATACTCGCAGGTAGAAGTCAATGTTTACTATGCGTCTGCGTTGTATTTCCAAGATGTTTTGTAAGTTATTTATTATGAATATGTTGTAAGTTTCGTTGACATTATTTATATTTAATTGACATAATTAAGTGCTTCAAACTTTCCACCACAAGCCATAACAGCGACCTTTAAACGTAATGCTCGTGTGACGAAAACAGGCAACGATGGTTTGGAGCTGACAATATTTTGTCTATGGTCAATACATGTATACATATTTATTAAACTCCATATTATCCTATAATACAGAAATAAATGTTTATTAGCAAATAGTGTTTTGTTTCATTTGCATTGAGGACGAAATACAAAACATGTATTCTCCGTTTAAAACGTAGCGAAAACCGGTTGCACCAGGATATCCCGCTCGAATCGGCGAATGGCTTTTATCTAGTTACACTAATGAAACTGCCTAATTTTTGTTTTGGTGCTTATAGTAGACGCCAATCTCCAAATTAAAAAGTCTGAGGTTACATTATAGTAACTAGCATGGCCAGCGAAATCCCGATTTCAAACATTTGTTTACAGTGAACTTCATGAACAATATAGTGAAGAGGAAGTGTTTTCTACCTGCGAGTATGCGCGCGCATCCTGTGACGCACGTCAATTTGTAAACATTCCAAGGGGTCTATAGTGTTACCGGTTTGGATTTTAAATTTTTTTTAAATAATGGCACAGTTTGTATATTGTATTTATGATGAACATTGGTGATTCACATCAAGGGTAAAACATTACTGAATGGATTACCAATTAGTATGTTTCTTTCAGTTTGGGTAATTTCCCATTCCAACCAGTGACCCTGTACATCAAAGGCTGTGTTGTCGCTTGTGTGCTATTCTGTCTGTGTGATATAGAATGTATATGACACCTTGGGTCATATATACAGCTGTTCTGAGATTTCCCCGCTAGTCACTGGGTGTGATATTTGTAGCTGGTCTGTAAATGTAATTGAAAATTTGAATATTGTTGCTTATGAATTTGGATACCAGATTTTTAAGAGGTATATAATACCAGAATGAGATCCCAGTAAAACATTTTGATTTTCTAACAGCTATTAGCACAACTGGCTGTTTTATTTTTTTAGTTTTCTTTATGCTCTAAGAGAAAATCTACATATATTTCATACTTTTATTATTTTAAATATATTAATTTATTGTAGCATATATGCAGAAGTTTGTTTATGTTCATAACAAGCTACATGTGTATTTACAGTTTAATTTGGCCATACGTGATATTCCTGAGGTGCACACAGAAGCAAAAAAGGTATTATCAGGGCAGCAGTATGTACTTAGTCAGAACGTTTGTGTGGAAATTTCACTGCGAACTTCAGAAGGTGACACCATGGTGTTGGAGACCTGGTATATAAGCCTCAATCAGGATCAAACCGACCCAAATGTTCGTATTTCCTTTGCTGTGTACAATAGAATGGGTGTTGCTCTAAAATCACTGTTTAGTGTGTCACGTGTACCTCCTGCATACAGACTTGCAAGGCAACAAGGACTGAATGGTGGTGACTACGTCATTTGCTACAGAATCTACCTTGGTGATCCACAGTTTTTCCAGCTTGGTGATGGTTACCAGATTTGCAAGGTTGGAGCTATTCCTACTCCTACTGGCACCATTGTGCTCAATCTGGCGTACAGAACAAAACTGTTGATATCTTCACATAAAACTAATAAGGAAGTTCTATTTAATGTCAAAGATGATCACTTCAAAAGAGATGCCAGTCCGAGGAGGCCAACAACGCCAAAGCCATGCATCCTTGGCTTTAGAAGGTTTGTGTGTTCAGATCACGATATATCATATTGTATACCGTGTTTATATAGTATATGATCAACATGAATTGTGGGATGTTGCAGGACCGATTTGATTAAACTCAAATTACAAGTATTTAAATATGCACAATAATGATAACTTCCAGTATCAGTCACTGTGGTTATCTACAAAAATGATGAAGTTTGTTTAACACCACTGGAATAAGACTACTCTCACCGAAAAACAGCAAGTGATCTTTTATGTGCACTTCCCACAAACAGGATAACACACACCATGGCATTTGATGTACCAGTTACCAAGTCATACATGTAGCCATGTTTGTAATTTATACTACATGTACATGTACACAACCACACTGATTTTGAACAGTTTGCTAACTGATTGGAATGGGAAAAGGTCGACATTACATTTGGCTTGAAGTTACTTCAAATGTCCTACACATATTATGGAATGGGTATACACATTGTATCTTCCACTATTTTTTAGATGCTGTTAAAGTGAAAGCAGATCACTTTATTTGCATTATCCAGGATTGTGTTTGAATAACTAAGAAATAGACAGTGAAGTGCTGTTCTTTTTAAATTGCTAACAAGAATGTTACCCGTTACTTGAATTTGTTAAATTGTAGAAACAGTTCAACAGATGAGTTCGGTGCAACTGGCTATGACAGGCAGGACCTGTGTTCCACCACATTCTCTACAAGTCCATCAGATGGGGTGCTCTTTGAAAACAGCGATATCCCCTTGGCTCAGCCCATGACTATTGATGTAAAATCTGCAGACAATACTGACGACCAGAAATCACAAAGGTTTGTTTTAGGAAATTAAATAACTCTTTGCTTGATGTTTGGTTGAATCAATCAGGTCTTTTGTAATCCTTAACTGTACGACACTTGGGGAGTATCCTCTATATATTCAGGCCTGAGAATAAGGACCCGTTCGGGTAACCTGTTTATAGGTTACCTGAAACTACACATCAGGTAACTTGTTTTGGTTTTAGGTTACCTAGAAGCTAAAAATTAACTGTTATTTATTTCAACGTTATTTGACATGTATATAGTTA